>JAQIXG010001212.1:0-23562 GCA_034700105.1 Oconnorella tubifera | reverse complement strand
AGGGTTAGGGTTAGCGAGATTCCGTAGGCGAGATCCCAGTAGGCGAGTTACCCAGTAGGCGAGTTGACTCGAAGCCGAAATTTAGTACAAAATAAGTAACAAATAAATACGTTATGAAATCAATAAAAACATAAACAGAGAACTCAGCTGTTCACTAAAAAAAATTAGCAAAGTTTTAATCGTAGAATGTCTGGTCATCAAAATTATTATTCATTTTTTCATATCCAGATTATTATAACTTTTGAATCAAATATTTCGGAAATCACTTGGGAGTTGGTACAAAATCCAGAATAAGCAGTCGAGGGAATACTTTCCCTCAAGATTCCAAGCTTATCCTTTGGTTATTAAATCAATCCAGTTTCCATATTAGTTGCAAACTTGATGAGTAGTCCTACCAGTGTAGTTTGAGTATGTAGCAATTAAATTTAAATACTCCCACCTATTATAAACATTTAACTTAAGTTAAGCCTATGTCAAAGATGACACGCGCACAGAATTAACAGCAATTTGATAAATCAATGATATCATTAAAAGCATGTACTTTAAGCAACTTTGAATTTTATAATATATGGTACTTTTTGCGTTTATTCTTCAATTTGGCATCGCCTGTGTTCGTAGATACTAGTAAAGCTGGGTCACATAAACGCACAGACGCCAGGTTCTCAGTGCCAGGCCACTAGCTTTGTGAGTTCTCTACCGCAGGCGACACCCACAATGTAGGCACACTTATTTAGGCCTTGACGAGAGGCCGCAGCAACTGCTGCGCTTGAGTCGGGGACATTACTAAAGCAATTCAAGTCAACAGTTGAAGTATAACATTATATTTTTTACAACTGTGCTGTCGTAGTAGCGTATTTGAGCAAGCTTTTCTACTTGTTGGATTGTTAATTTATCACACGCTATATAGACTTAATTAAGTAATCAATTGTATGGACTACACTCGATTTTTTTTAACATAAACTTGCTCTAAACTTAATTACTAATCACAGTGTTGTACTGCATTAATAATTATAATGAATAACAACAATGCTTCGCAGCTATTACCCATAGACCTGCACTGGTACACTGTTATACTAACTAATCTACACTGGTAGCTTAGTAATAATGGAGCTATTATATCCGGGACGATCAGTTGCGTTATTATAGTTCTGCTAATTGCAATTTGTAAAATTCAATATATACAAATTTCTATGGTATATCTAAGATTATTATATTCCTAAGCTTATATATTGTCTATAATTTTACTGAAAATACAGCGATTAGATTATTTAGTTTTTTTAGACACCTGTGATTGTAACAATCGAAGAATGTCCTGGAAAGCATCTGCTCAGTCAGATAAGTGTCCGAAGTGTGGCAAGTCAGTGTATGCAAATGAAGCCAAATTAGCAGCCGGACAAAAATTTCATACGATGTGCTTCAAATGCAGTGAGATTATCATTTTCTAAGTTCTTATAGACTTTTTCTAAGGGCTTGATACGCTACTGTTATGCGACTTTTAAAAGACCTCTAACTTTAAGACTAGAATAATTGTGGTGTGTAATGGTGGTGTCGGAGTATAATATTAGTGTTGGAAGTTTTAGGTGCTTCATTTTAAAGCAAAACCAAATACAACATTTAGTGTTATTTGTCTATATAACACAATTAGGATCTGTTTATTTATTTTACTGTATCAATTTTATTGACTTTATCTAGTTATTTCACTTAAAAACTATAGGTCATATATGCTTATAATTGTACAAATAGCCTATAGATTTAATCCTGCTCATATCTCATTTAAGAAATGATCTAATTCTGATGATATTGTGCTGACAGATTCATGTAATAAGATGCTTGAAAGTACCACAGTGGCTGAACACGAGGGAGTCCTGTACTGCAAGTCTTGCCATGGCAAGAATTATGGGCCCAAGGGCTATGGGTATGGTCAGGGAGCCGGGGTGCTCAGTATGGATGCTGGGTCGGCTCTTCCACAATCTAAAGGGTAAAGGTTCTTATTTTTTGAAGGACTTTTCTAACAAATTTTTTCTAGAACTTTTCTATTTAGAAAATAGAAAATTTCTTTTTCTATTTTCGGTATCTTTAGCTTAATCGGTATCTATTGATGAATGAAAAATAAATGACACTGTAATCATTTAAATTAATTCGGTAAACTAGACAGTCTGGTTGATGTCATTTATTTGTTTACTGACTGACTTGTTGTAGATATAATTTTTTTTGTATGTGAATTATTTTGACAATTATTTTATATCTATTATAATTATACTTGTAAAGTCAGCGTAACTAAAAGCCAGTTAAGATGGGAATGTGATTGAATTCATCGATAACCTTATAAGTATATTTATTATTATGAGCCTACCTACAGGTGGGTTATAAAATTGTTTTAGATTTTCAGGAGAAGGTGGGGGTGCAGGCCCCGCTGTCGAGGGGGGGTGTGCGCGTTGTGGTAAAAGGGTTTATGAGGCAGAAAAGAAAGTGGCTGTTGGCAAAGTATGCTTTAAAATAAATATTTGCAGCATTTATTAACTAAAATTATATTTATAAATTTATAATATGAATTAAATGAAGTAAATGCTGCTATAGTGTGTGTTCAAGTATTTCTTTATAGAATATTAATTTATGTACTTAGTTGTTTGTTTTCTTTGGTCAAATGTCCGAGGTTTTTTAATTGCAGTTTACATTACATTTTGAATAGATCTATTAAAAAGAATTTTTATTTGGACATAGTTAGTGCAATAGGTATGCAACTTTTCTAAATTTTGTCTATGCAAAAATGTTTCTCTCAAAATTGTATGTTATAGGACTGGCATAAGAGCTGCTTCAATTGTGCCAATTGTCACAAGTCTCTTGATTCAACGACACTAACTGATAAAGATTTAGAAATCTATTGCAAAGGTACATTTAGCTTCTACTTTTTTGCTATTCATTTCATTTCAGTGACGCGCTATAAATTTACTGTGTTATTTTCATTAATTTTACTTTTATTAATTTTGATATTTGTTCCTATATTATATACATTGGCTTCAATACTGGTCTGTATATTGGTTGTTTTGCAACCTATATTCTGTTGGTTTAATTTTCATAATTATTGTATTTATTGAACATTTTCTTTAGCCTGCTATGGGAAGTTGTTTGGTCCAAAAGGAGTTGGTTATGGAATTGGAGGTGGAACGCTGCAAACTTGAGTTGGCTACAAATATAACATGATCTAGTATTACAACATGTGTTCAAAGTATTTTACTACATAAATACATACAAATTCTAATTACTATACAAATAGAAATTATAATTTGCATTATTATTTATATCTAAGTGCTTACACATTTATATCTAAGTGCTTACACATTCGTTGATTGTAATTATATTTCTGGCTTAGAATATATTTCATTTGTTGTTATGTCTTCAAATTATCATAAAATTAAAGTACCTATTGTTTTTGATTTAAAAACAAATAATGATTTAGGTTATATATCGTTTAGGAATTTAAAGTAAATTATGATAGGCACGTATCGACTAGTTAAGCAATCCAGGAATTTGAATTGTTGCTTGAATATTCATTATACAATACAGTGCGTATCAGTTATAGCTCAATAGAGATAGTAGTCTTCAATGATTTTATTAAGTTTTGCAGAGAGTGATGTTAACGAATGCTTTATAATTATAATCAAAGAATTTTACAATATCGCACAATTTTTTTATACATCTAATTAAACAATTTCGACAGTATACTACAAAATTAAATACGATCACAAATCAAAGACTTGACTCAACAAGCACAATAATTTAACAATAATTTATACAAAAATATCATTTTTTGCCAAAGATATCAATGACAAAGTTATTAAAAGCGAAAATCTATCTCGATATTAATTTTACTTTGGCCGAATCGCCAAAAAAATCTGATACAAAATTATTGTTACAAATTATTTTACAATTTTTTTATCAACATAGACAGGCTTTTAGTATATTATAAGTATATTAATTAGTATTTTATAAGTATATTGTAAGGATAAATTTATATATGATAACATTGAGTTTGATAACTAAATGTTCATAATAGATTACAATTTCATTGAAAATTAATTTAATATGAAACTGAACTATATATCTTTGATTTCAACAAAGATATATAATATAACTCAATTTCAATAATTTATTTCAGTAAGTTGATAGAAAATTTAGATCATTTTACCGATATTTGATAAGATAATTACAGATATCATAAATAAAACACACTTAATACACACCAATGATATTATAATCACTAACAAAATATTACGATCAATTACATAATACAATAAGAATATGTATAATAAGTTACATAAAATTATTATTCCTTATCTAAACTGAATTAAAATAGCACCCATTAGGTCGCAAAACAATAGGCCTAATCTTTAAGTTAAAATCTGCTATTAGTACAGAAAATACATAATCTAGTATTATAACTGAAAGCATTAACTCGAAACGGTAAATAATAATAGAGGTAAGTTTTGTTTTATTTTCTACTTTACGTAATAAAAATTATACTAACGAGATGTTAAAAATACAAAACTCGGCAGTGAAGCACGTATTAAATCCAGAGCCTATTTTAGTGTGGTTTAGACCACACTTTGTGGTTCCGGAAATGTGGATGTGGTCCTGGAAATAGGAAGATGTGGCGTTAATTTTTGAGTGTGGTGGACGGACCGAACAGTGTGCGTGTACGTGACGATTTATGTTACGACCATTAAAATACTAACGCATACATTAAAATTAGTAAAAAAACGGTCATTAACTTTTTCAAGATTTTTTTTAAAAGAAGAATCGATCCTAGGTGTGTGCGACTGCGTATCATCAGCACTTCTACGCGTACACTTTAACCACGGCATACGCGTACCTTTAAGCTTTTGTGGTCCTGGAATTTGATCTTAAAATAGGCTCTGATTAAATCAAGAAATCGAGGAACGTTTACCTTTACTGTCATCAACAAATTACTTTAAATAATTACAGTATTAATGTTTATATTAATGACATCGATCGGTCTATACAATTACAACAATTTCAGTATATTAAATTGTACATCATAATACCAGTTGAGGTAAAAAATGTAATATTTAAACAATATAAAATAATATTCAATTGCAATTTTTTAAATGGGGTAGGGCCCCACTATACTCATGCTGCTGATTTTTTATCAATTGTTCTGCAGCTGCAACCTTTTTAATCTCAAATATTAAAACAATTACATACTTACATCAAGTACTTACATCAAATATATCATTGCCATAAAAATAATAAAATTAAATTAAACGCAATATTCCTATAAAATTCTAACTATTGATGTCTTTTTCCTATTAATAATCAGTTAAATATAAATTTATAAACATAAATTCATACTTAAAATAACAGATAATACATTAATATATTATTATCGTAAATATATTTACTTAAAGGACTAGGAATAATGTCCTAGATGTTTAAAAATCTCGTAGGAAATACGCACAACATAAAACAGCGACCGCTGCCTTATCCTGTACCTGGCAGTATGTATATTTTCATAAATACTTATTATGTCATCACTCGGTTACTATAGTGACGTAGATGACGTCGCCTTGTAGCCCTATAATCCCTGACGGCCTGTGATTGGCTGCCGTGACTCGATGAAGAAATAGAGACTGCTGGTTGGTTGAAGCTCGAGGATTGCCCGCCCCCTGTGAGAGGGAGGCGGGGCGACCGGATGTACTCTGCTGAGAAACCCTTCCAGAAAATGGTGTCATCCGTTCGAAAGTGAATCATCAGTCTTGGCCCAGAGCTGATGATCTCAGGTGGCATCTGTTTTAATCAATTTACGAGTTATTTAAATCATCAAATCACTCATTTTTATTTCTATATTTATGAAATTTTTACTTTAAATAATACTGATCTAACACATTATTTTATGAATAATTTATGAAATACAATGACTCACCTTGTTACCGCAATATCGACCAATGAGCGTCCAGTTCTTTTCAACAGCATCAAAAATGTCAACATAATCATAGCTGTGCAAAGTAAACAAATATTTCATCATTTTATATTATTAAATATAATACAGCATATAATAAACACATCATGTTACATAAGAATAGATAATACATTTTTCAGTTTTCGTATTACAAGATAATGCTTATTTATTTACCGTCAGGTTTTAATTATGGTTAACAAAAATTCCTTTAATTAAAATGCTGCCAGTGACAAAACAATACAAACTTTAAAAATAAGCAAACCTGCAGTCTATTTCTTCTTCAATCTCGAAGGCTTGAAATCGTAGTCTGATGCTGTATCGTTCATCGTCCGCTGTGAGAAGCCACTCACAATCCTCCCTGTTGTCGTAGTTTTGATCTCCGTACTTAGCGTGAGAGAAAATAGAATTGACTTGCTCTGTTGCTATTAACTTTCCACCACAGACTATAAGAAAGAGATCAATGCTATACAAGCTATCAGAGTTTAACGCTGCCAATTAATGAATGCTATTTATTATGTTTATTTTCATCAATAAGATCAATAAATATAGATTATGTAGATTTCATGATTTTTAGTTAAATATCAGAAAAAAATGTAAAGAAAGTAAGAAAACAAAATAGATAAGGAGCCACTCAAAGATATTTTATGAAAATACATATATACCTAGAATTCCTTAAAAGAAATTACCTTTATATTTAAACTGTAATTATTTTAATTTTCATACACACTGCAGTCTGAAAACATCAACAAATAAACATCCAAAAGTTCAGATTTCATTCTCTGCTGCTTTATTTTCCATATTTCACGCAAATATAATTAATAATCTCAATACTTCAGATTTTATTTCATACTTTACTATTCATATTTCACGCAAATAAAATTCATTATCATGAATTAAATCTGCTTTTACCCGTTGAATGAGTTGCTCTGAATCCTTTTCGTTGCACTGACCCGTCAGATTTAAATATCATAAACATGTTATTACGTGTCGTTATCATTGGCTGGGGAAGCTTGCTGCCGCAGAATTTACCGAAGCTCTGAGAAGTGACGTCATCGGGTCCATCGAAGACATGAACCCAATCGTAAGTGCAGTCCAAATGTGCCTCTAATTCAAATTCGGTAAATACCTGGTGGACGAAATTTGACAAATCGCTAAAAATTGAGTGACAGTTGTAATCAATATTACGTTCATTTTTACAACTAAAAATTAGTTCAATGATGATCTTTTTTGTTTCGATCTGAGAGTTGCAAGTTTTGAAAGAGGAAGCAATAAATTTATAATCATAATTTAACAACATAATCATAATTTATGACTAAACTTTACACTTGACTTCACTCACTTTAACTTCAAATAAATATAATATCTTCACGATATATAAAGAGAACCTTCCTTAACTTGAATTTACAATTTTTTGTTGAGATTCTCCTTCTTTACGACATGAAAACGTGATCATTTATTTTAACAAATCAAATACAAACCAGTTTGATGCGATGACCCGCAGTTGCGCTGAAGTACCACATGCAATCTTTTCTGTTGGGATAGTTGTCCGGATAATTGGGACTGTTGACGTCACCCAGGGGCGCAGCTATGGCGTACTGACAGCCACCTGAAAAATATCATCAAAATAATACAATATCTGCTTAATTGATAGACTTGCAAGAATACTGCTTTTTTGGTATTTAGTATTCTAGAATTTATTTTACTATTTTGCAGCTAGAGCTGCCATATTTTTGTTGATTTCATTTTGCAATTTAGCTTACAGTTATTGCAAACTTGGAAAAATATTATAATATACTATAAAAATACTGTTATATACTATATATACTATAAAAATACTATAATATACTATGAAAATACTATTATATACTATAAAAATATTATAATATACCAGAAAATACTGTAATATATTATAAAAATACTATAATGTACCAGAAAATACTATAAAAATGATATGAATTTGATAAAATACCTTCTTTACAGTCGTGTTTATTGTCATGCAGAGTGTAGCCGCTTTGACACGAGCATTGAAAGCTGCCGACTGTGTTCTTACAAACATGTTGACATCCCCCATTATTCACTGAACACTCGTCCTTATCTAAAAGCAATTCAATACTAATTTTCTCTGTTAGATAATTGTCAAATGACTAATGTTAATAAATGTTAGATTGCTAAATTCACTCCAATTTTATCGAGACCAACATACAAATTCTAAAACATCTAATATTAAGTCACAATGTTATGAACATTTGTAATAATTGATAAAACAGAAATAAAGCTGTAACAAAAACATACAAAAACACCTAGTTTACTTTATATCAAAAACTTAACAAAATCTAAACAGCAACTCTACTTAAACTTTTAAAATTACCGGTGAAAAATTCTGCTGAAAATCCAGATTTTTGAATCGTGTTATCCGCAACAAATGTCACATAGAGGCTGTTGCTGTCTGATGTGATTGGCTGAGGAAGCTGCCCGCCGCAGAACGTACCATAGACCTTGGACTGTGCATCGGGGCCACTGCGCAACTCTACAGAATCATACTCACAGTCTTGCTGCAAAAAAAATTAGAAATAAATATAAATTTAAGTATACCAGAATGAAAGTGTACCGGTATTAGAAAAAGCTAATTGCAACATAGCGATGTCAATTTAATATAAAAATTGTTGACTTATTTTATTAAATTAAAAGTTTTTTAACCAAAAGATAACTCTTTTGAAATATTTAATCAGTATTTAACATCAATATTTAAATACTTGAATGCAATATTCAACTTAAAGTCTAGATATACTAGGCTTGATTCTTGCAGAAATAATATTTTAGATTCAGTTGATAAATCAGTTTTATAGGACAATTTATTTATTTTTGATGCAAAGGCATCAATGTTTTTAAACCAATTTGCAATTGCAACTTCTATATATGACTCAGCAATTCTATTATAAAACAATATACTAACACAAATATTTATAATGTACAACAATAATATAACACGTATATTTATAACATACAACATTGAAGGAAATAACGTACGTTATTTCCTTCAATGTCAAAGTGAGTAAATGTGATCGTGATGCGATGTTGCACTGGAGCGACAATCAGCCAAATGCAGTTTTTATTTGCTGGATAGACTTCTGGAAAGAGAGGACTCTGGATTGTACCATTAGTTGCATCCAGATAACCTCCACAAGTATCTAGAAATAGTAAACTTGATCAGGCAGAGAAACACAATAAAAAAGACATTTTTGATTTTGTTTACAAGTATTAGTATTTTACTAGCATTTCCATATATTATCAGAATTATAGAGAAAAGACATAGAAAAACTACAATGGATGCATATTATGAAGAACCCAAAAGCATAATTTCTGGAATTGAAATTAAGTCTTAAATGCTTTAAATTGAAGTCTAGAATGCCTCAAATCTACTTTCTAGTAGTAATAGTATTATATTTATTTTAATCTAACACAGCAAATATATATTTATGAAAAGTGTACAAAATGAACATAACTTAAGTTATCGAAACAAATAACATCATAAATAATTAAAACAATGTTAATTGCAATATATACTCAGACATAAAAGTAGTGTGCTAAACCAAAAAGACGGCATTTCAAACCTTCGCAACGTTTCCCATCCTGATGAAGCTCATAACCAATCTTACATTCACATCTGAAGCCACCGAGAGTGTTGATGCAGATATGTTGACAGCCGTGTTCGTCAGACTTGCATTCATCAAATTCTACAAATCACACCACGAGCAAAATATACACTTTAATATTGCGTTGTCTTGAAACACAATATGAAAAATAAAAAAATATGTACTAAATATGTACTAAGTAGATAATGTTAATAAATCAAATGTGCTACAGCTGGAATCTTAGTAGTTAGAGCTTCAAACTGAAAAAAAAGAACTTCAGTCATATTACACAAAATATTGCTGCACCTTTAATAAAACGCTTAATTTAATAGCCATATCTTTGATATCATTCAAAATATACAAGTCTTGTTTAACTTTGTTCAAACATGATAAGTTTCATCAAATTTGTACATGTAAATTATAAACTTAAATTCGCTCAAATAATCAAGATTTTGTCAAACTTTCTACACGTAAATGATCTACATAAAATGCGTGGTGTACCTTTGACAAATGTAGCTGAGAAACCTTCCTTCTGAACTGATCCATCTGAGAAGAAATGCACGTAAAGTTTGTTAGTGGCTGAATGAACGTTGTCTGGAATACGGTATCCGCAGTACTTCTGAATCAGTGGTGAGTTCTCATGATGTCCATCGCGTATTTCAACGTAATCATACACACAATTATCATGGTTCTCCACCTTGTGTTTATGACAATTCATATAATTAATTTATTATAGTTTAATGTATAACAAACAAATGTAAATAGATCAAAGGTTTAAGAGAACAAAAAAACAAATTTAAATAGATCCAATAGGACAAATTTGACATATAACTGTAACAAATATAAATAGATCAAAGGTTTACATAAATTGATTTGATGAATTCTAATTATGATATTTGGCTAAGTTTTTATTTTGGCTTGCATAAACATTCATTTCAAGCATTTAACATTAAATAATCATTAAAAGAAAGATAGCAAATACATATATAATATCTTCAGCATATTAAATAATAATTGCATTCTTTTTGAAATACTGATGTTTACCTCAAAAGACTGAAACATGAGAGCGATAGTGAAGCCTTCGGGTACAGTGATCTTCCAAACACAATCTTTGCTTGGCTTGTAATAGTCCGGATAGTTGGGACTCGATATTGTCCCACTGTCACGAATAATATCACCTCCGCAAATTGCTGAAAAAATTCACAATCAAATGTTTCATTCATGATATTAATTACTTGAATTTGTATATCTTGTAGTAGACTTATACTTATTTATCAGTATTTTATTATCAAGTTTTATATCTTGCAGTAGAGTTGTTCTATTACAAAATTACATTACATTACTATTACAATATTAGTATTTTATTATCAAGTAACCTTCATATTTTGCTGCAAAGCCTCTATGTCTGAATGGATCAGTTACACGGTATTCTATCCACAAACGACTTTCAGTTGAAATCAATGAAGATGGAAGTGGACCAGAGCCACAAAATCTGCCTAAAGTCATAAAAAAAAAATATTATTTCGAAAACTACAAAGAAATCTCTATTTATTAATGCAAAAACTTCAAAATCTGTAAAAGAGAGCTTATGCTATTATATTATACTGTCTTTTTGTTGTACCTAAGATTGTCTAACTTAAATTGTATTTACTTGCATTTACTGTATTGTATAATTCATTGTATTGTAAAATTATTAAATACATATACAGTAATTACACAATATATTTCAACTTATACTACAATTTGATACAGTATTGCTACCTTATTTTAAACTACAAACCCAGTAAAGGTGACTTAAGGTAATGTCCATCTCTAATTTCCACATAGTTATCCACACAGTCTCCGCCCCCTACAGTATTGGTCACTCCTCCTTGCCCCTCTGCTATATCAAGTAGAGTAAAGTTAAGTACAATCTTCTCTCCTTGAGTGGCAGATATGCGCCAGTGGCATATTTCAGGGCCCAGGGCGTGCACCCCCCTCCCTTCATTTGAACCAAAAGTGCCAACCGAATCTTGCAAGGTTCTGCCGCACCCTGAAATGCATGGGATGTTTCTTTGTCATTGTTGAATTTTACTTTCTTCATCCATGTTAAGCTTTTGACTTTGAATTACTTGTGTTATAGCACGTTAACAGACATTGCATTATATTATGAAAACTATAATGATGTTGCTGATGATACAATAATGACAGATTATATTCATAGCGATTTATTGAAATCAAAACTCTTAAAATGCATCATTACTGCAATATTTCACATAAGTAAAATAGGCCAAATCTAATATTTCATTTGATGACTGATTAGTGAAAGGAATTACTAATGAGCTACTGAATTTAGTTAGATTATAATCAATAAACCTATTTTAAAATAAAAGCGTTATTACATTTAGTTAAAAAATCACTGATTGCACACTGAACTGACTGCACAATTTTTGTCACTAAATCACAAATATTTCTGATACTAAAACTGTTACAAACTTTGACATCCATAGAGTTTATTAGCCTGGGCGATATCACCACGACTGAGTCTAACCCTCTGACCGATATCCGGACGCAGGGCGTCCTCCCCCGTCCCCGCTAGGTCCTGGAGGGGCACGATAGAGTCGAGATAGGAGGAGCGAGAGAAAGTGTTGCGGGCGTAGTGCATTATGCTCTGAAAGTCATAGGCTTCACCGAGAGAATTAACTTCATTGGGGGCTACTGTCACAAAGTTACTGTCTTGACCTGAAATTAGTTTTTTTTTAAATAAAGATTACCTTTATAGATTTTTTATATCAGATAATATCAGTTCAGATGATCATTTTGATGCTTGTTAGTATTAAATTGAAGCAATGTATTCAAAAGTATGATAATTGTATTAAGTAATTGTATTGACAGTCTGTAAATAGACTCAGTTAAAAAGTGAGCATCAAAAGCTTACAACACTAACAAGTTTGCAAGAATGAATAACGAGAATTATGATTTCCTTTAATTAATTTCTATTAATCCATTTATTGACATGAAAATAGGCATATTTTTAAATATAGTGAAATCACAATATTTACACAATTAATATTTTGTAATGAATGAATTCAAAAATATTTTAAATGAAAAGAATAAGTTCTACACATCACAAGCTAAATGTATAGCTCTTGCCCGTTGTATAAATATAAAAAATATGCAAATTTGATCGAGCAGAAGAGAAAAGAAAGATATGAAGAAAAGATCAATCATACAAAAAACACAATAGGGACTCTAGAGAATAGATTGAATTTTTATAAAAGAGTCGCATTAATGAGAAAGCTGATTTAACCAAACATCAAGATAGAAGCGTCAAAGTCATTCTGCGAATCGTAAGAGATAAAAATTAGATTTTTATTAAAAGTCTCTTATCATAATTCTTGTCAAAAAAAAATTCAAGCATTTAGTAATTTTAATTTCCAAGAAGTCTTCAAGTTAGAAAACATTGTATATTATGATAATTTATAGTTGCGATTTAGAAACTATAATGTGAGAATTTCGGGTGGCTCTTTAATGTATTAAAATACTAATTTAATATATTCAATTTTAAGCAAATTAACGGATATTAAGAAGAAAGTAGCTTTCTTTTTCTTGTGACTATTTCTTATAAAATTCTTCATTAAACAGTTACACAACATTTCAGCGAATACATTATTTACATCTTAACAAGAGATTACTTGCTAAATTAAACTTTTAAACTGCTTTTGGAAATTCTTTGTGACTCATAAATAGTGAGTCAATGAATTCTATCTTATCTTAAAAGTCTTAACAGTATCTTATAGCAATGTCCACTTAGCAGTTGAAAAGCTTTTAATAGTATACTGTCCAAATTTTCTAAGAATAAATTGACCAATTCAAAAGAAAGTTTACAATAATGCATCACTTAAATGTAGGTAATCTATTGCAAGTCAGAATTAACAAATATGGTATTTCCTCTAATAGCCGACAATAGCAAAATCAATCTTATTATTCTTTGAGCAAGAGTTTTTCAGACGGTCATTCGCTGATTTAATTGATAACAAATTGCTGCTTATTATCAGATCAAGACGTTTAAGTAAAGAGCTAGCCTAAAAAATTGCTTTAAATTATTATTTTAAGGACAACATTAGAGAAAATTGAGTCATTTAAACTTGTATAATTGTTGTGATTGTTGTTATTTTTAATATCTATTATCAAATTAAATAGTAAATAGTTAATATGCTTACATGAAAAATTATCAGAAATGATAAATTACTATAAATTATATCACCCTGTTACAAGTTCACATTTCAAAACATCTTTCAAGTATGTTTTAAATTCTATTTCATCAGCTTCCTATAATCGATTATTTAATACAACTTTTTCTTAGCATAAACAATTTAGATAAAATAAAACATCTACCTGTCATGATGTTCTCATGAACTATCTTAACATAGTCATTACGATCAGGCCTCGTGTGCTCATGCCAAAAGCCTACCACGTGACCCAGCTCATGAACTACAATACCAAACTTGTCACAATTCTTGCCTATGCTAATCGCCTGGGGACCGCTGCCTCTTTTGCCCACAAACGAGCAGCAGCTGCATCAAATGAAAATGTCAACAATTAATTAAGTTTAACAATAATACACACATATTGTGTACTTTATGTTGTTAAGTTAAATCTTAGCTTAAATCATGTTCGCCTAGTTTCAAAAAACAGTATTTTAATTTAAAAAAGCATTGATTTTTCAAAGTATGGTGTATCTCGATCACTTCCCTATTCCAAAGTAATTCTGAAATCAATTGTTTTAATTAAATTAATTTTATTAATTAATTCAAAATTAAATTAATTAATTAAATTAATCGATTTTTATCAATTGTTAAATTATAAAATATTAATTGTAAATGTCATATTATAATATAATGTTATGTCACGAGAGCTAAATACTTACCCGCAAGGTCGTTCAGTAAACACTATATAGTTGTAATCTTTTGAAGTTTTGTCCACAAATGAGACGCACGTGTGATTCTCCCAGTGTCTCATTGCTTGCTTGAACAAAGCCTTGTGTTGCCCTGTATGATGTAGAAATAATAGTGTTTGACAAATTTGCTTTGTTAGTTCAAAAGAAACTCAATTTCAAGTATTAATAGAAAGACAATGATTTTGCTAACTTTCGAAATCTTTCATAATAATTCATAGACCTAGACAAAAAAATATCTAAAAGAAATTTAGTTAATTTTATTAATGATAGTTACGCAATACGCAATATTTCAGTGATTAACAAATTTTCATTTTGCTAATTATTAACATTATATTAACAAAATTTGACTGTAAAACTGACCGCTGAAATTAGCGTCGATCTCGTAAGGAATGACTCCATCGTCCCACAATCGCTCCCTTCTGGCCGTCGCGGCTCGCCGATACCGAGAGGCTCGCTCACGGCCCGCTGATCGTCGAGACCTAGCGAACGAAGAGAAAACAAAAGTCAAGACTTTCAGTATGTAAATAATACCAATATAACTTCAATTTATAATAATTCAGTTTAAACATTCTACTAATAAAATGTACGATATATTAAATGCATGCTGATTTGTTGACGTTATGGTTTGATTAGTTCATTAATATGTTTTGTAACATTATTATCAGTTAGTAAAAATTATTACTGGCTGATAATTACTTACAATTTTGCTACCAGTTATTCAATATTTACTCTTTAGTCAATTATTATAAAATCCAACATGATAAAAAATATTTCTAATAAAAGCCTGCCGCTTCATCATCTGATATAACCATCACATAATATTTTCGATATCGTCTTTTATTTGCTATTTTACAATACTGTGAACTAGATTTTGTGTGTTTATAGATGACGCAATATCAAACTGTCAGTTTTGTCTCAGAGTCCTGTTTGACGTGATGGATTGCCTTCCTTGCATCTTTAAGCTACTCTGTCATTGAACTGACCTGTGAGTCAGTGTTTTGAATAAAGGGATACACTCAATACTACTAATTTTTTAAGTAACAACGTATTATTATAATACTAAAACGAAATCAAGTGGACTAGAACTGATAAATAAACAATGAGAAGATCTCGGTTAAGACAGGGCGTGCAAAATAATCAGTGCCTAATTAAATAAGCATTTATACAATTTAAAAGATGCTGTTAGATATGTAAGTTTACAGTCAAAAACACAACAGTCAAATATTATAAAAAAAACAAGAACAAAGTGTATCTATATAAATATAAGAATGTGTAATAATTTTATGCAATATTCTTTTAATTCAAATACCAAAGAAGCGTAACATAGAAATAATGGAATTTAAATTGCTAAATATAGTACAGTTAATAAATCTAAAAAATATCCAGGAATTAATTAATATAAAAACTTGACCCCATAGCGTTTTCAAATTAGACTAAACAATTGCGGCATTCGAGATATTCAAACAACATGTTGAAACTTGTGTAGCATAGTGGCATAAATTGTTCTAGTGGCATAATTTGCTCTGTGGAGTAAAAAAAGCCAAAAATTTAAATACAAAAATCAAAGTAAAACATTCCAATGGTTTTTATTGATTAAAGCCATTGGAATGTTTCAAAAGATGTAGAAATTACTTGGCATTTCGAACTTGATTTGTGAGTTCTATATAATACTCGATTCTAATATAGTTATCACTTTGCATTACTATAAAAAAAACTATAAAAAATACCAACAGCCAGTGATAGTTATTGGTTAGGCTTTCTTACCGTTTATGTGGAGAGTAGTGATTCGTAGATTGCATTTCTGCACTGTTTGTTTTAATTGAGGGATAACTGAAGGATTCGTCTCTTGTAGTAAACTGTTTTATGTCGTCTGATGTTAGTGCTATGTCACCCATAAAACGATCTGCAGCATTAACATCAAGATTGTTACTTACATAGTTATTAGAATAAAGTGTAATTAAATTATAATAATTATCTGCAAAGTTGTGTTATTGGATCTAAATAAAACAAAAATTAATTGATACAAACAGTTAATAGATGATTCAAAATAAGAATTTTTATTTAAAGAAATCCCAATTCAGCGCCAGATGGCAAAGTCTGGCAAAAATGCTAATTTTTAGCAGATAACTTGCTATTTCACTGCAGTCTACAGCATTATCAAGAACCAGTGTTCAGTTTATAATGGAATAACAACATTTACAGGCATGCCTGAAAAAGTCATTATTCGTGGATTTGTCAAGAAACTCTTTGTGAAAACTATTGAATCATCAGTAACACGTCAGAAAAAGCTACTGATCCGAATCATAGAATTGTTTATGAAGATTCATATTTGTCTGCGGTTAGACAGACAGTGTTGCTTGTCAATAAACGAAGATCGATTGTTTTTTATAGTTTAAAAAGTTATACTTCATATACTGATAGATTTGATTATCCTGAATTGAAACAATTACACTGAAGATAAATTTTAATATCCAAGATAAAAAGTTGTAGAATAATATAATTTTAACGTATATGAAGTTCAACTTGATAATTTAATTGTTACTCTCTGTATCTATACGCTTATAAAAGAATTTTTTAATGACATAAATTATTAATAAAAGATTAGTATTCTGCAAAAACCAGTGATCTATTTATAAAATCACTTTGCAGACACTCAACTTATATTTCTGAATTAATTCACTTCAAGGCTGATAAGTTTTTATAATTCGCAGACGTCGATCTTTTGAAACTTCATCTACTTAGTGAAAGATAGAAGCAGCGACATTTGATCTATAATTGAATGACAAAAATCTATAACGACTTTTATCGTGTGACTTTTTATTTTTTCGTTTTTAAAGTTCAAGAAGAGAGTCATTATTATTGACATCATTCGTTTTATATTTGCTTAATTTACTCGTATTTCTTTTTGTCAATATATATTCTCTTTTATATCTTATACCTTCTTTTGATCTCATGTCTTTTATATTTCAATAATCTCTCGACAAAATTTATCGTTGAATTACTATTTCTGAAGATTTAGAAACGTTTATCAGCAACCAATTTATTCATTATTCTGTATAGGTAATAAACATAAAAACAATTAGGCTTATAATTCGTTATATTATGTGTCAATTATTAGTTTAATTGTATAGCAATGAAAATTCGATTTTTAGACGCCACTGGTTAGTCATTTGCAGTCAATTATTGCAGTTAATGATATCGTATAGCAATGAAAATTCAACGATTAACCTCATTCAATTAGCAAATAAATCTAGATCTTCTCAAGCAATGATTCATTACAGCTAGTGTCCTCTACTGACTATTGACCTCGATAAGAGATTTTTGTCACAAGACGAGTGATAAATGAATTAGCAAAATCATCACCATTCGAACACCATCTATTTTCTCAGTCAAAGTCTACATACGCATGCGTCGAGATGAGATAAAACCGCAAGAAACTTAACCCTGGACCTCTGGCTGCAGGCGACCCGCATTCCGCAATGGTATTAGTGGTCGTGTTATAAGACAGAAGTTAAGAAATCGCTATTTAAGGTGAGATTGGGAGAGATAGAGATAAGATTAAATTGCATCAGTTATATTAGATCACGAGATAATACTGGTAATAATATAGATTTGAGTAAATGTAGTAAATAAATAACGAAGAAAAGTGAAAAATGAATCACCACAAATTATGTAGACCATTAAATCTCTTGAATAAATACATTTATTGCAATACTTTATAAACGCGTAACGAAGCTATAACGTTTCCAAGAATAGCTTTAAATGCCAAAATACCAGCATTTTAAAATAACTGTAATTTTCAAATCGTATTTACGGCAAAGCTGCGTTAAATTATCTGCCACTGTAAATTAGAAATCCACTAAAATAAAAACTCTAACCATTAGTAAACGATAACAATTTCTACAGATAATGCATTCACATCTGCTAAATATTTCGTGAAGAAATAGACAAAACACAAATGAATTCAAGGCCAATGCTATCTAACGCGCGTGATTTGATTAACCCTAGATGCATCTCTGTTTATCAAGCGCGACTGATAACAAAACTAGCATAAAATCTGAGACCTTCAATTAGGAATAACGATTGTTTATGTAATCGCTTTGAAAATAATACTCTCAATTATATGTGAGCTTTACAAAATCTCATGTAATGTGAAATCTATAGCAAATTAAACTCATTACAATTACTTTGAAAGTACTTGATATCATCTTTTTATATTACTCAATTTAATAAGTAGGCTATAGCTTAGTGTTACTGTGATCATGTTGTAATAATGCTTTATCAATGAAACATATTAGTTAGGATTTAGATCCTAAAGATAACATTTCAAATAAATATCTAAAATTGTAACATTAATTACATGTTAGTACTATTATTACTATATTTGTTGCATTTTTGTATTATTATAACAACATAGTCTTGTAGCATGACTTTCTCAATTTTAGTCTAACGTAAAACAATCACATGGACTAAACTCGATGGTTATAAAACTAGAACCAGATACTTTAGATTACAGTGTTTTCTATTAGAAATAATCACAAAACTTCATCTCCTGGTCTCAATCCACAGGACCTGGACTTGTTCTAAAAGCAGACTGATAGAGCAGACACATCACATTCAGCCAATGAATATCATTCACTGATGTATTTTTATTGACATGAATAAAATGAGTTGATTAAATCTCATTCAAAATAAAGTATAATCTGTTTAATTAAGTAATTTTAAACAGACAAATAATTATTACCTAAAAGCTCATAATATTATTGATTTTAAACAAATCAGACGGAAGTTTTAGAGATAATCTCAAACTGATCTCAAAATGTATACACACTATACAAAGCATAAACAAATTTTAAAATTAATTCAGTTGATTATATAAGCGCATTTATACTAAACAATATTTCTCGTATTTAGACATCTGTTATAAAATAATAATTATTCTTACGTGATCTAGCTAGCTAATATTCTGTATATGCATGTAATACGATATTGTAACTTAATTATAAAATGATTAAAGTTATTTTAATTTTACGTTTTATAATTAAATTGTCATATTTAACAATAGTAGAATCGGCTTATAAATTATAATAAGCAGACGTCACGCGTATTCATTTATATCTATCTCTTTTTATATGGATTCCGTTTCGTCGAAGGCAGATGCTCACACCGGAATTATTATACCGGAACCCGGCGGAACACCGGATCGTTTAAGCCGATTTGAGGGAGCACTGGAGAATAAGGCGATTAAAGAGCTTCGAGGACTAAATCAATAAGGCGATTATAGTGTCCATCGCAAGGATAGGACGGATTGAAAAGCTGATTGGAAGATTACACGTGTAAGCTTCGAACGAAAAGAGATAGATATTCTGAGAGAGAGAAAAATAAGACAACAAATATACATAATGAGAGTGACAAAAAGGCGTACAGACAGACAGATATAGATTCTGAAGTCGATTTTATTGCAAAAAGAAAAGTATCTTTATAGATAATTAAACTTTTTCAATCTTGTTAAATACAGTTGAAAAGGTATGAAATAAACTTCACTACTATTTATAAAGATTGAGATTACACTATCAACCCTTCCCCTAATTGTTTTATTTTTATAAAATATTTTATTATTATAAAGAAAAACAGCCACTTCCTTCCCCCACCTTACTGAAGGTTTATTCATAGCATGATTAACTTTTAAGAAGAAATAAAATATTGACACCAGGGCAGAAATTTAAACGTACGAAAAGAAAATTTGACAGGCAAACAGAACAATGAACGAAAATAAAATTCAACCAAATTAGTATTCATCTTTAAGATGCTTCATGCTCTTTATGACAGTCCTTATAAGCTTAAGCATTAGTGTTGATTAATATTTTCGAGTCCGAGAAGGATAACAAGAGCTTCTTTAATGCACTGAATCAACCGGCTTGAAATATTTTACGATTTCTGTAATGCACTTGACTCATAATTCTTAAAGCCTTTATTGCGAGCCAGAATGGAGCAACAGACCATTTGATCCATGCAAGGGTCGACAAGTTCAGATGAAGACGAAAAGAGACTTCTTGTTATTTCTTTACATTTGCGGTTAGCAGCACCACGTGTAGGGTCATGTCTCAGTTTAGTTAACAAAAGCTTTTAGTTATAAAGCGTATTCTGAAAGTTCTACAATGCGAATACGATTACATCACGTTTCAAAATTAAAACCAGTACTTTACGAGTCAACAGAGATCAGTAAAATAACGCCTATAATATTATGTTCATTAATCAACGTTGGATCCTATTATTGTGAATCTAGACTGTGTGAACTTCGGGACAAATTCATAAATGTATACATCGAATTACTTATATGTATATATTTAATAATTCTGATAGTTTTGCAATGTGATATGGTACTAAATCTTTTTATAAAAAAATATAATGAATTAAGGAGCTTGAAAAAGTAGCAATTAAACGTTGAACAATATTCAAAAATATTGAAACATTTATTATGAATTAGCATATATAGAAGATGATGCCTCTAACCATTCATAAATGAATCTTGGTTTCTATCATTGAAACATTATCAATCAACACCGGATTCAGCTCTATACAGATCTATTGTTTAATTTATACAATTTCAAAACAAACGTGAAAAGATTTCTTTCGTCTTCGAATTAGCAACTTAAAACTTTTTGAAACGAAATGTAGGTGTACTAAGCTACTAGAGATTGTAATGAGCGATCCACGAGGCAACTGTTAAAATTGATGTTCGCAATTGAACAGCTTATCAACAAAAGTTTCATGGAATTGAAAGCATCTTTTTGCTTTATCTAGTCGATAACAAGATATACCAGCTGGAAACTTTTTTAAAAATCTAAATTTGCGAGCGCATTGTTTCTAGCATTATGTAAGAATGTACGAAGTATGTTATATGTAAGAATTATGTTATACAAGAGAATCATTTTGGACTTATTAAAATCATGAATTTTCGTATTTACAGACCATCATGTTCAAAGACAGTCAAAAAGTTATCTTTGCCCTGTGATACGAACTTAATGGCTTCATTCACGGAATTTTTGTCAACAGATGGTGGCTATTAATGAGTGTTCTGCGTGATCCCTAGGGCTTTCTTTAGTGTTCAAGTAAGTTCAAGCGTAAATTGAATTAATTCGTCATTTCCTGCTAACAATCCTTTGTATTGTCGGTGTTGCTATGTCGTTTGATGTGAGGATCAATTTTTGTCGTGAATACAATAGGCACAATTATGAGGCTCATTCAATGAGTGCGTACAATCAGATTTAGCTCTTTATTGAGTAGAACGAGATGTTATTTTGATCGACAGTGTTGGTGGCGCAATGGAAATTTATAATTATTGAATGATTACATTACTGAATATTTAACATAATATATAAACATAAAGTAGATCAAAAAGTAGTAACCGAACTTTAAAACTGCACATTATAAAGAGTCAACCGGACTTAAATACAGAACAATTAACTTGCAGAAGGCATAATTTCAGTACTTTTAATGCAACAGACATAAATGTACATAAACATACGTCGATTTTTTTGCATCGGTTTATCCAAGGACAAATATGAGACTAATTAATTGACATTATCTTAACTGTAACACAATTGTAGCCGAAGAAGGCAATTAATAAAGCGTCATTGGCAAAACGTTTGACAGTATCTATGAACATTAATCATAATTATTGTTCTACCAGCACATTGCAAGGTTATATTGTAAGTTTTATATTTCATGTACTGTATTATAAAACCTACGGTATTGTTACATTAATATTCTATGCTTTATACGCTGTTTGCAAATGATTTCTTTCATAAACTTTATAACTTTATTTATAACTTTATTATAATTTACTTTAGATATATTCTTGTTATTTATTTTGATTATTTCGTTGCATGTATACGGAGATTAGTAAATATTACAATGGTTATAATTAGTCAGTTAATTAGTTTATTGCAGATAAAGTTAAAACCAGTTAAAAAGCATTAGGCCCAATGAACTTTGCAGAAAATTTAACCAGTTATAGAAGTCGTTGGCTTTAAGCTTCACTTACTCATCAATTATGAGCTTAGAAATATTTTAATTGACAATAATACTACCAATTTAGAAATTTAAGGGAAAGAATATACGAAATTCATTTACAGTAAGGAGTAGAACGAACACTTTGATTCTCATGCTCGCTATTAAAAGTCTGTACTAAATGCGCATGCGAGACAGGTGCGAATTTCAAACTAACGACCACTAGATGCGAAGTAATTAATTGAAAAGCATAAAAAGTGAGTAACTTTTTTATTTCAATATGAAG
The DNA here is from genome assembly GCA_034700105.1 of Oconnorella tubifera. Classification (NCBI taxonomy): domain Eukaryota; kingdom Metazoa; phylum Annelida; class Clitellata; order Enchytraeida; family Enchytraeidae; genus Oconnorella; species Oconnorella tubifera. The sequence goes on along the minus strand of JAQIXG010001212.1, from coordinate 715 downwards.
CAATAATTCACCAGATTTAATTCAAAGCCTTTAGCACATAAACATTAAGTGCGAATCTATTTGCAATTCAATTAAATAATGATGGGATCTATAGTCGATTGAATTATTAAAAAGCGCAGAGAATATGTTATATTAAAACACTAATAGTCTGTATTCTAGCTCTTAGATATCAGTTTTTAAATGCCATTGATATTAAAAATCAAATTGATAATTTATTGACTTTCTCTGAACATTCCCATGTCAAAAATCAAAGTAATATTAGCTATAGAAATTAGTAACGAGCTTTATAAATGAAAAGATAACATCTGCCTTTAGTATTTCGAAAACAACAATTATAATAGACAAAGTGATCATTTATTTCTGAAAGAACATACTTAAGAAAAAAACAGACAAAAATGGTCAAAATAAAAACTGCTGGATACTATAAAGACTAATAAGAAGATTACGATATGATATTATTTAAATAAGCATTATAATTCGCTGTTAGTGTAAATGATTTACATAGTTAATAATAACTATATAGCCTAATTTATTTACGGTACTACAGTTACTAAATGACATATTAAATAAAATACTGTTATGTAATGTGCATAAAGCAGTACGAAGAATGTCTTACAATAATAATAGTACTTTTATTTCGGAACTGCTAACAATTTTATTATAAATAAGGGGCCGTCCATAAAGTACGTCACGCTATTTTGGACAATTATTACCC
>JAQIXG010001211.1:0-23567 GCA_034700105.1 Oconnorella tubifera | reverse complement strand
TATATATAATAGTAAAGAATTATTGAATTATTTGTAAGCCTACTATAATAATTGTTTAATTGACTGATAAATAAAAGTTTAAACGGGAACTATTTAAATTCTGTTTACAAAATATAATTGATATTTTCAAGTGTTCATGCAAAATCAGACTTTTATTGCAATTGCACTTTTGCAACTGAAATAAAAGTATGCTTTAAAAAAAAATTTAAGGTTTAATTCTTTATGTTTTTAAGTCTGGCAGTTTCACTAACTGCGTTATATTTCATGATAAGTTTGTTAACAGTTCATTACATTGTATGTCACTGTTTTTTGTTTAGGCTGGGGGGACTAAATTTCTAATTTACATTTTTATATTTAGATTAAATTTTTCAATTTACAATGTTGCTACCACTTGTAGGCTACACGCATGTGATAATTTACAAACGTTTGTTTCATCATTTTGAGAAGTGCACGGTATAACATTGTATATATTAATAGTATTTGTATTATACTTTTTCTGTCTATTTGTGCAGTTGTCTATATATAGCTTGCCTAATTTCAGAATTAATTATGGCGTAGGCAAGGGGGATTATGGGGTATATAACCCCTTACCCCAAGCCACCCTAGATAAAAAGATTTTTTTGCAATGTTTATAAGGTGTACAGTTAGTGTTAACCCCCATTTGGAGAATTAAAGAAAAAATTGGGGTTGGATAAATGTATGCGGATATGAATATCTCAATCTTAATTACTTTAAAAGATTTTAAATTGATGCTAATTAATTTTGTAGTATAATATTTATAATGGTAACCTAATTAGTTTATTTTGCTTTGGTTGCTATGGAGGCCTACTATCACATTTATTTGTGATGAACAAAGGATCTACATATTAATTCAAGTTTAACATGGTATTGTCGGTTTATTATAATATAAGGAGTATTGAGTGAAAAAAAAGAAGCAAGTTCTGTTATGAAATTATGATTATAATAATTTGAAAACAATATTGTCCAGATGAGGGCACCACAGTTTGACTGAATTTATCACGGACGTTCTAGTTGTTATAAGGAAGGGGGGGGGGGGTGGAGGAAGTTACATTGGTTAAAATAAAAAATAACAGTAATATTATGTGGCTTAATCGCAATTTACTTTGATAACAATTTTTATATGGTGAACATTAACGTAAGTTAATACACTAATTTTTTCATTACTTTTTATATCAATCGAAAGCTAAATTGCATACGTATACATTAACATATAAACAGTCCAGTTTTCAAATGCAGGGATAATACCCCCCTTCCCTAATGGGGGGGGGGGGAGGAATTTCAAATCAAATTAGATAAGTCCCCCGCCCTTCTCAATAACGTTTTCATAACTATGACTTTGAGTACGACTTTGTAGACCAAATTTCAGGCCTTCCTAATCCTATCGTAGATAACTGAAATTTCACAATCTCATAATGTTTCGGAAAAGAATTAAGATATCTTATGAAAGTTGCAAATCTTTTCTGCTAAGATACATACTTACACTGTCGGTTATTTCGTATCTATTTTCGGATCTATGAAGGATCTCTCGTTATCTCTAGTCGCGCTGCGGAACTGAGCCGAAGCCAACAATATTTAGACAAGTCGTTGCGATGCATTTGGACGATGCGCAGAATGTATCGATGATCCACAACGCTCGAGAGAAATTAGTCGATTTTCTTTGCAGAGAAGAGTAACGGCTATTTTATTCTCAATGCACAGTGGTTGCATAGAATCAACTGCTTAGGAACAAATTTTATCTTATTGTAAAAAAGCGTAAATCAGTAATTTCGCGATAATCTGATCAATTATAATGCGGAATAACGAACTTAGAATCTGTAAAGTTGTCAATATTTTGCTGTTGATATATATATTTAGAATTCTAATTGTTAAGTTATCGTAATTTAGCAAGAATATCGTGAATTATTGCTTCGCTGTTAGCATTGAATCGACATGCACTAAACCATAATTGGTAAGAGGAGATAAATATATATATTTTTGAATCAGCTAGATTTTATATTTGTAAGCCATACCATAGGTCAACTACTTTATGTAAATAGGGAGACTATTAAAGATAGAATGAAACTACATACTCTATGTAACTGTAATTATAAATACACTATATTAATCAAAGCATATAAAAATATTATGCAATGCAACAAACGCATACAGCTAAGCCTGGTCGCTGATCATCAAAAATATATAATCAACACTGTCTCTGCAATCATGATCGATCGCTGTAGAGAGTTCATGTTAAAATACTTCATTACATTTTTCTTGAAGCAGACTAAAGCAAGATCAATATTGGTTTTTATCAGGGCTAGATTTATGTCCGGCGGATCTTGATTGAAGATGACATTTTATCCAACCGTTTAGAATCTGTACATGACCGAGATCTTGGATATTAGAATTATTATTTAACTATAATAATACATATATAGTAACACTTTTTAGCGTTTTGGACATAATTTCAGATAACGGCTGTTTTAGAACTAAGTTTGTAGTTAATTCGTTTTAACTTATATTAGCCATAAAATAACTTTGCCCTTATTACTGCTCATTATTTATCTTAATATATTGACTGATTTAAAAGTAAAGAATTGCTTTTTAAAATTGTTAAAATATCAATTTTCAAACAAGATACAATCTTTTCGAAATAATAAAAACTGAATTTTTTAAATAATGAAATATACAAAGATAATGTATGATTATTTAGGTATTTCAATGCTATCAAACGCCATGCCAAACATTCTAGAAATCAGTATTCTACTGCTGATAACAAGATTGTTTACCAAAATGACCCTGGCGCTAGAGATAGATCACAAACAGACGATTTCGCTAATAACTTCTCCTCTACATACATCAACAACATCACGCGTCGATACGTTAAGTACAACATTGGATTATTCTTCAGCCGATGAATGTCCGCGAGCTTGCTTCTGTAATACATTCAATAAGATAGTCTACTGTTCCAGACGAGGTCTTTCCTTCATACCAATAGGTATCCCATCAGATAGCATACAACTCAACGTCAATGGAAATATATTCGCATCTTCTACTATTCGACGAGCAAACTTTTCACGTTTTGCTCAACTCGAGCATCTCTACCTAAGCGAATGCGGAATCGAAAAGATCGAAGTAAACATTTTTATTGACTTGAAACATCTTCGCTGGTTGGATATGAGCAATAATCGTATTAAAATTATAGAAGATTACACATTCAGCGGATCAACTTTACAACATTTATTTCTAAACGGGAATCGTCATATTCGTTTGCAAAGAAAATCATTCGAAGGACTTGTAACAACTGGTCTTTATCTGCACGATTGCTCCCTGGGTGAAATTTTACTCGATGTTTTTCAGCCTTTGAGTCAGTCGCTTCGCTATCTGTGGCTAAACGATAATGAACTAGAACGACTGGATAGCAATCTGCTAAGTCTATTCTCAACTTTACTTCATATCCGACTCAATTCAAATCCACTACGCTGCGATTGTAGCGCTCTTTGGCTTAAAGAGCTTTACGATAAGAATATCGAAACATTTCGTGGGGCGCCACCTCCGTCCTGTCTTGCTCCTCATAAACTTAAAGGACGTTTATTTAATGAAACCTCACTTTTAGACTTCTCCTGCATGGCGCCTATGTTTGTTCGTGTTGAGGCAGTATTTAATGGTAGCGTGGGTTTATTGAGATGTTCCGCTGTGGGAGATCCTTTACCTGTTCTTTACTGGGTTCAACCATCTGGGAAGATTACAGTTTACGAGATTCCTGGAGAAACTGATGTAGTTGCTAACGAGGGAAGTCTTATTATTGACTCTGATGACTCGGAAGTGAGATTAAACGGAATGTTTATATGTATTGCAACTAATGCGGCTGGAAATGTAACTTTTACGATAAATCTACCCCGTCCTAGTACGCAATCCAAAAGTAGCTTCATTCCAATTCCGATAACATCATTAGGTGGTGCTGCCAGAGGAACAACTGTAAATATTTCAAAGGAATCAGTAAAGAGCTTACCAGATCATGGCATTTCAGCCCCTTCTTATAAAGTCACTGATACTTCCATTAGAATTGATACTGACAATAATTATATAAGTACAATTGGTGTAATATTGAATTCAAAATTATTTAAAAACACTGAAATCATCAAAGATCAGTGGTTTAGTAGAACTTTTACTCTCTCCGAACTAGTCGGCGCTGCGGTAGCTACGCACATAGGCACGATACTTGTGTACGTTTTGATAGTAGCGGCGTGTTACTGGGCGCGATGCAAGGCGAGGCGTCAGATGCGCCGCATACATCAGAGAAATGCCTTTTTTCTCAACGACAAGTCAACGTTATCGCCCTGCAGTGCGCTGCTCCCGGAAACCGTTCATCTAAACGGCCTTGACCATCGCTACGTTTCGCCTCGATGATTCATTCAGTCTTTTTGTGTCAGAGACGACTTGAATTCATCTTGAAGACATATCACCGAGTCTGTGCGATAAGATGGGGCGCTTTGGGCATTGAAGCAGATTGAATGAGTTTCTAACGCGAATTGTCAGATTGTGACGTGATTGACGAGCCGCGATAAATCGCTTCGTTTGCGTTTAACGGGCATTGTTTTAATAAAAGCAATAGTAGAGTAAAAATCAGTTTATTGAGCAGACTTTCAAACAAACTGTAGCTGGTTAGTGTGGTCAATTATTGAGTTAAAGTGTTATTTTATCATTATTTAATTATTGTCTAACAGTATAAAAATATGAAGATTTATATAGTTTATTTGCATTTAATATAGTATTAAAATTTTGTTTAGTTGATATGAATTATTTTTAAAATGGAACTATTGTAATAAAAATAATTATTATTTTTAAAGTAAGCATTTTATGATGTTTTTTGAGAGCTTAAATTGTACTAGGCCTATGATGAAGTGACAGTCAAAATTATTACCAGCAATGAAAAAATATTTAAAATTACCAGCAATGAAAAATTATTTAATTTAATTATAGCTTAGCCAATAAAAATTTCTTGAAAAAATATTTTACAAGAGACTCCTGACAAATTCATGATATAATCTAGGAAACATATACGGTATCATTCTTAATTATGGTTACTTTGTACAGGATAGAACAATGACATTAATAATCTTTATTTATCAAATCTAAGTATATTCGTGATAATGATTTAATCAGTTTATCAGCGATTTCATTATATTAGATTGCTTAAAAATAATTATTGAAAAATCCAAACAACACAGTGCAAGAGTCTTATTTATAATCAATAATACAAAGTTAAAACTTAACTCAAAAGTCATCACCAGACTCTACTAATGAAAATTTCTAACTGTTTATTCAAATTACACAAAGAAACACAACAATTATTGTCAGCTCCATAAATATCATAATACTACTAATTAATACAAAAATAATAATTCTCCAGATGCGATTGAAATTTACATCATTACGTCTCTATCACGAAAAGCCAGAGAAAGAAAGAGAAGAGCGGCTGATGACGACATTTAGGAGCGTCACAGTCATAAAGAAAGCGTTGACGCGTTGGCTGTGAAGTGAGATAGGACCTCGTCGAAGGTCTCTATACTCAACGGAATGATTTAAGAGAGTCGGTCGTCGTTTTAAGGCGACGTGGTGTCGATAGCCGGTTCAATCGAGCCATCAAGCCGAGCGTGAAACTCGTCTATCACTCGACGACAGCTTCGCTCACGCTTCAGAGAGCGATGCGTTCAAATGAAGGGATGGATGTAGATGCATGGAATAACGTGACAGAATAGGGAGGGGTGTGAGATTTCAGATCTAAGTATAGTTACAGAGAAGACATACAGAGCATTGGAAGATTGTAATTACTAATTAGAATTAATTAGTGTTAATCCGTAGCATTTATTTTAGTGTATAACACTCAAAAGATACACGCATAAATAGTACTAGAAAAGACTAGATTAAATGACAAAAGTGACAAGATAACATACAAATAGTTTAAAGATTAAGTTTTAATAGTAATATTTATCAGTGTTATGAAGATAATTTAAATACATATTAATAATTAAAATTACTTTACAATTAAAACGAAAACACTTTTTGTAAAGATATAACATACTATAACCTCAAACTCTCGTTGCATTTTATTAATAAAACCGATAGAAAAATGAGTGTTTTATGCAATAGTGTAGTAATTTGCATTCATTTGACCGAAAAAGACTCAGTAAATTTCATTACTTGAGATTCCTCTGTTTCGCGATATGAAATGTAGCAAGTAAAAATTAGCATTGCTATTTATGACATACGACTCGAGCATTACAATGCTTACTATACCGTGAAAGTAATGTGTCCTCATTTACAATAAAATTGTCATTAGCACATCAACAATAAGTGTCAGGAGCATAAAAAACGTACTTAAAATGCCACTGAGTGCGACTATCTCAGGTTATGAAAGTTACTAAATTAATTAATTACTTTCATTCAGCTATTTGTGAAAGATAAATTATTACTAATATTCACTCTTTCAAATCCTTATTGCAACATTAACTAATAGCTTATATTATATTGCCAGAGTTGTCAAAAGATATTTGAAAAACAACAGGAAATATCTGAATTTACTTTTAATTTACTTCTGTATACGAAATGTTAGTAATATATAAAATACTACATCAAATACGAATTCAACGTTGCATGTTATAGGAACATCAGATATGCAGCATTTATCGTCAACGTTTGTCATAATTAACCAGCTATTAAACCGTCCATAACTAAATCCTGATTGCTATCCCTACCGCTATCATTTAACAAATCATTTCACAGGTCATTGACACATCGACACAACTGCATTCATCCAAGTTAATCAAATCAATTTTATTTTCACCAAAACTCTCGTCCCATATCCAATAAGCGGCATAGCCTCGGGTCGCATCACTTCCCGACGAACACCGAGAAGCATCCCGGGCGTCAGACTCTGACAGGTCGGTGAGATATTTAGTCGTCCTCGGTCGCCGCGCAACGGTAGACGCGGTAGAAGTAATTGCGACTGCTCCTCGATGCCCCTCGATGAAGGACCTTTGCGTATCTCAGCAGCGCACGCGGTAATAAGCAATAAGACTAGGTGCGTGGAGAACGATAGAGTCAAACAGTCAGTTGATAAAGTGAACTCATTTTCGTGTGTCAACCTCGTAGAGTTCTGGGGGATTTCATTAGTATGCGCGATAGTGGTTATAATTTGGCTTAGTACGGGATTGACAATGAGATTCAGTACATTATTTAAATGCTGACTTGATATTATTTAGATGCAAGAAGGCTTGTAGTGTAATGTTCTTTAGGATCTGTTTTCTCAGTATAATTCGGTCATATAACTTGTTATGAATAATTATTGAACTTTATGAATAATATTATTTTTATGTATTATCATTTATATACTGGAAATCGAAACAAAAAGTACAAACTCAACATCATTATTTTAATATATTTGTAAGCAGCAAAGTAAAATTTTCTCTGATCTTATAACATGTTAACATTCTGCATGCCAAATAATTTTCTTAAAAGTCTTAGATATTCATATAATTATGTTATCTGATTATTCTGGACCATGCAAACCGATGATAAGCCAGTTTCTTGTGCGTTTTGCTATTCAGTGTTATTCTCAATACGCTGATTATGAATATTGATGGTATATTTATGCTTACGTCGAATTAATGCATCCAATGCTGAACGAAAACATTAGTCGATTGGAAAAATGATCAACGAAATATGCTAAGCAATTTTTCTAAGCAATTTTTACAACTCGGATAATCTAACACGTTTTGGATATTAATAATTTTTCAATCATAATCGTAACGCTAGAGTAAGTTTAACATTAAATTGAAATTGGTAACGAATATGACAGAATATGTAAAAATCATTCTTGCTTTACTAAAGTTATGCAGGAAAACTTCAACAGAGAAGGAATTGTTGTGATGATAAAAAAACATGCCTTCGAAAAATTATGCAAAAAAGTAGCTATTCTAAGGTGAATGTGTTCATCTACTGTAACAGTCAGTGTACTATAACATCATGTTAACATGTTATAAGATCAGAGAAAATTTTACTTTGCTGCATACAAATAAATTAAAATAATGTCAGTGTATTATACTATGGAAAAGATAGATTTTTAACAACCAGTATGACGAGAGGTATTAAAATTACAATTTGACGAGTACAAAATAAATGATAAATTATTCCAATGAGCAATATAAACATATGAAAATATTCACCGACATTGAACATATTAATACATTGTATACATACTTTATTTATTGTACACATACATTCAAATTTGCTACAGCAAATATTTGTAAAAAAGGTCCTTATTTTTAAAAATAATTTCGTGTCATTTTCCATCAATTAACTATATGATAACCTGACTTTAAATTGTAACGAAAACACCCTTTGCTATATCTGTAACTAATCTAATAAATAAAACTTTTATTTGTAATATTATGATTATTCTCTTCTTTATTGTAATAAAGCGGAGCGTAATCAGATTAAACCAACGTTGAGTTTATATTTATTTACACGATTCTTTTAAATTATTTACTTTTACGACTAGTAGGCCTACACGAGCACTTCAAAGCAGTCTAATCTCTCATTACATCTCTTCACGATCCTGAAATTTCATTTCACAGCCAACATTGTGTTTCGCATGCATTATTAATTTCTCATTTATTTCAATAAAACGCATTCGCTGTTTCCTGTTGCACGTTATTATTGTGTAAGTTTTTAAAGAACCTAAATTCATTTTAGTTTATGATTAAAATATTTTTGCTAATGAGTAAAAACTGGCAATGTTTCGGTAGAATATTAAAAAAATCGCCCTAAAAGTAAATGACTGAATCTGCCCTTGTACTTGATTCCATTGCATGACATGTAATCTTGAGTCTGTCTGCTGTAATACTAATTATTATCGTCTTGTTTGTAATTACGCGGTAATTCAAATAACCACATCAAATCTAATTGTTATTGTGACATTGTTAATATAATTTGCATTGCATGATTGAGATGCGATTGCATTTAATGAATTTGACATCTAGTTATTAAATAAATGGAAATAAACTATACAATCAATATTAATTAGTCATTAATTAGTAAAACAATGCAATCAGTACTAATTAGTCGCTAATTAGTACGGATACTGTAACTATATGCCTGTATCAAAATTAATCAGTCATTATTTATTAAAATCTAAACATATATCTTAATAGCTATATATCTTGATAACTGCTATATTTTGTAACGTTGTATAGCCTAGAGTTAACATTTAATTAATGTTCATGAATAAACTAAAAGCTAAATGCAAGTGACATGGTATTATTTCAATTAGTTTCAATAAAATCAGTCTTTTTCAATTATATTCATAAAAGTATACTATAGGCCTAATAGTCTATCAGTATCCTTCAAATCAGAGGTGGGATATCTACTGGAAAAATCTATTAAACTGTCATAATAAACAGTTTGAATTGAAGCTGAGTGTCAATGACGTGAGCATAATATGTGTAAAGCAATATTAAATTTGAGATGAATGCGATTTTTCGAATAATGTAAATCGTAATTCAATAAATAACGTTTAGCAGTCACAAGTTTTTCTATATTCTACAGTGGTCTTACAACATTTTGAATGATTACTGAATACGATTATTACGCGTAATATTAAATAATTATAAGCTAAATTTAACTGATGTTGTGTATTAGAATTTGAATCTATTGAATTATAATGTTAATACAGTATGATTTTTACTAGTGTAGGCTACTGTCATTTCGCATAAGCTATTTTCATTATAATATATTTTCGTTTTAAACAAGTACTCGAGTCACACGGCCACGCCAAGGACTCAGTCGTTAAGTCAAGAATCTATAATATTTTTTACATTATATTTGGCCAATTATATAATTGAAGCGTCAAAATTCATAATTCGTTATGCGTTTATTTACCTACATACAGTAGATTCAAAACTCGATACAGGCTAAGCAACGTCGAAGTCAAAATAGTTAATTCGTCATCAATCACGCCAATTTGCAAATAACATTGTTCCGTACAATTACATTTGCCAGATTTACAAAAAAATCCCAAGATTGCATTTTCTGAATGTATTTTGCGTCAACTTGTTGCTTCTACTTGGACTAAACTAAACGATTGTTATCATTAGGCAAATGTTCCCATACACAATCTCGCTCTCGGTAAGAAGACTCATGCACGCTGAATTGGAATGATGCAATCGCGAATCGAGACCGAAAAACGGGCGAATATTGATCGACGATTTAGTCGAAGCACCGTTACACCAGGACGCTTGGACGAGATCGCTTCGGACGATCTCTGACCGCTACTGTAGCTTCGACACTGGCTTTCCTCGTGCGAAACTGATAAGCACTTCTCAGCAGTGATCCGAACACACAATTTATAACATTGACGATTTTTTTATCTGGCCAAAATCTTCCGAATGAGGTTTACACTGTATGGCGCAGTAAGGCTATTGTTGCTTGGTCGTATGCTTGTTGTATCCATTTGACTGTTGGATATAACATTCGTGTTCTTTATCGATTGTTTAAATAAAGCTATTTAAGACAGTTTTAATGCAAAAGAAAGTTCAAAAGGTTTCAAAGGTTCTAGGAAGTTTCTTCAAGGGACCATTCGTGAACGGACTGTTCATCAAAAACTCATCTTATAGCGGACGATTCTTACAACCCCTAATCCTAACCATAACCATAACCTTCACCCTAACCATAACCCTAAACCTAACCATAAGCCTAACCCTAACCTTAAAACAAAGACATATCCTTGACAAACAGTCCGTTGGCGAATCGCCTTCTGACGAAACGTCCGCATACCGATTAAGACAGGCATATGGTCTTTAAGAATATATTTAATAAGTGTACCGTCATCAATTGTCTATTGCCTTATACTGTATATATGGTAGTATATAACGAATAAAGCTATATGCAGTAGTTAGTGATATACAGTATATATACTATTTTTCAATCATGTTTTATCGCATATTTAATTTTTATTTCAAAATCTAATCAACAATAAAAGATAACAAAAGAACAATGAAAAATATATTTAAAATCCGATATTGCATGTATTGCGTATACAGAAAGTCTGCCGATATGAAACAAAAAGCACTCACTTAAATTAAATTTTGTTCATTTTATTGCGTTTCGAAATGTTTCTTCATTAGTTAATGTTTTTTTAGAAAACATTTGCTTTTCGACAAATTCAACTAAAACACAATACGTCGACTTTTTATATTGAATTTCAGTATTGATTGGTCCCTTGTTGCGGTCAAAGACTCGCTATATCTGTAGATATATTTATACTCACTCCAATATAGAAAATGGCTAGAACTTATTCCGGGACTGTTACAGCATTTACTGATCAATGTTTATTTACGTTCACTATTTCTAAACAGTGTCTTTTTACAATATACATGCAATATACAACATTATTATGTATTATTCAGCATCACATTGAACAAATTAAACAATATAATGTTTTTGGCCATTCAAAATGAAAGGAGTTTCCTTTAAGAAATCAGACAAGATACATAAGAACGGTATAATAGATTGTGTATTATTTTATCCATTCATGCACGTGTAGCTTTAGTTTTAATTTAATTTGCATGAATTTATAATTTGCATTGAATTTAGTTTGCATGGCTATGGTATTACTATGATAATTGAATGTATACAGTCGATTTTAGCGTCATGATAGCGGGTTCTTGTGATCACATGATAATAGTGATTTTATCACTACTTTCATCAGTGGTAGTGTTTCACATCTAGTATTTAAATGACAATGTAGTTATAAAATTTACTTTTTTCGGTGTCAGCAGGTAAATACATAAATACTTTAACTAATCTTGGATCACGTAAAATCTTGGATCACGTAAAATAACACTTTAATAATTAATGCTTTTGTGTTAAAATATGTGGTTAAATTAATAACTCAATAGTATAATATAATAATAATAATTTTTAAAACTCGAGACATTTACAATAATATACATCGATGAATGGTATTTAAACGGAGCGATGGAAGAAAGGAGAAGACAAAAATAAAAGCGAATGATAAATGTCTTAAAGACTTGAAATAGAATGAACTATTTGATGTTATGAAAGAGGCCGAGAACGGACCTAGGTAAAATAATGGAATTGCTTGACATGTCATTTAACAAAGACAGCGCATATTGATAAGTCACCAGAGTCCATAACAATACGCTTTCATTTTACCTTCACTTACTATGATGACTGCATTATTTGTGAATTATTATGATGCACAAAGTATTTGCGACTAAACTATTATTTGTGCACAAATATAAATTAACACAATTTTCAAGATGCTTTAAAAAACTTCAATTTCAAGTTTCAACACCTTAAAACTATTTCCAAATGTATTGAAATAATTTTTTTATCTATACATCTATTCAAACATTCACGAATTGAACCAATATTATTCTCAAACAAACTGGATCGATGGTTGCAAAACGGTATAACAATGATTATTGAACAGTCGGCCTTCCTCTCGAGGAGAGAGAGACGTCGTGTTCAGCGGCGCGCTCTTGTCAAATTGCATCGATGCAGCGTTCGCCTATTGATCATCCTTTCTCGTTCCAAGAAGAAATATAATAACAATCGATTGTAATGAACTTTGACGTTGAGCAAACAGAATTATCATTCCGTTCATCGTTCATTCTACTACGTCGCTGACGTTGCGGCCCCGTTCACGTTTACAATGAAAATTATTCATCGTCTGCTGTGCGTAGAAGCAGGGACAATGCACCATTTTATTTGCATTTAATACAGTTTTACTGTGATATTTTCGAGTAATAAAAATACAACATAATTATTTTAACAGATCTGTGCTAATCCATTTAAATATAATTTTACTGTTACATTTTCGAGAAATGTAAATACAACAAACATTGATACATGTATATGTAATTTTTCCGCAGCTTACGTAAGTCTAAATAATTAGGCTTATTAAATATCATTACGAAATTAAAATAGTAGGTATGTGCGAACTTAAAATATTAAAAGTCTAAGATCTAATCAATAATATTATAATAATATACAGTAAATATAGTCTATCTCTATCGATATATGTACAAAAATGAAAGAGGTAATACAATTTTAATGTACTGTATAGATAAAGCCAAAAAATGAACATTCGCCCTAAAAAATAATGGCAGTTATAACTAGGGTTGCCAGGTGTCCGGTATAATAGTGGACTGTCCGGTATTTGAGCTTCATGTCCGGTATAATAATAGACCAAATACCGGACATGCAAATGTCCGGTATTTTCATTGCAGATAAAACAATTTTTTATGTAATATTAAGGTGTGAAAATCTACCCTTTGTGATGATTTTAATAGGAAATGTTGCGGTTGCATTTGAACTATTGAAATAATAAAAAGAGACTTGATTACAATTCTGTTCACGCATCATAATTTTGTGATTTTAAGGTTTAACTACAATATTATTATGAAAGTAATTCTTTGATAACAATTATTCATAAAATAATGCTCATTATTGAAACATACTTCATCAAGTTATCATGTAATAATGGATTTATGTAGAGTTCAAAGACGCTGAAAGTTATTCATGTAAGTATAAAAAATTAGAAAGTTGTACTTATAATTTATTGATACATACGCCTAATTTAAAAAATATATCTATTTTTACATTTTAATTTCATCGCTATATAGAATTAGAACACTTAAATAAAGTAAATGAAAGAAACTTTTGTTAGTAGGCTGCGTACGATTGTTGTTGATCACATATTTGAAAATTGTTTACCTTATCAATGAAGCAATCTCTAATTTCTAACCATATTGGTAATATTGAACTTGGTTAAATTGATATTTAAATTTTTTTGTATAGAAACTTTATAACTGTTGAACGCATTTATATATCATCATGATATTTTATTCTCAATTTTTATTTGCCTCTTACAAATTGTTCACTAAATCGTCATTGGAGCGGGAGTCACATTAAAAACTAAAACACTGAACAGTATAAAAATACATTTTACCTAAACTGTAAAAATTCAGTAACCGCCCCCCCCCCATGGCTGGGCTACTGAATTTAAACTGCTATTTTAGCATTTCTTACTATTTTAACTTGTGTCCGGTATTTCCGAGACAACGACCTGGCAACCCTAGTTATAACACGTTCAACATCTAAAATCTGCAACTTTAATTTGAAGTTAATAATCATAAACTTTCACTCTTGACATTCTTATTCTTCATTACAGAAATTCTACTAATTTTATCATATTTTTAAAGCAGCAGTATAACACATTGAGACAATGCCTAAGAAATCGATTAACAACCGCTCTAACTCTTGAAATGGATTAGATTCGCCTCTCAGAACCACTTCCGCAATCAGCCTACACCGTCAACTCGATTGCAATCATTTGATGTCGCACATTGTGAAACGACTTTGGCGTACAGAACGACTTTCTAGCTACTACAGAGAAAAGCAATTTCATAGAATTGTCGAGGGCAATCTTGGACCATTCATCTTTGGGTTCGGCCAACTGACAGACAATCTAATTCTTGCAAATTTTCCTTTTTCTACTCGAATTAAGTTTAGAAAGTACTGGCCGACCAAGCAGCGCTAGCTAGTAGACTTGACGTCTGAATAATATTCGGAAAAACGTTTAAAATAATTCCTTTAAATTGAATAGTTATAGATTAAAATATTCCTTTTAAAAACGAAAATTATTGAGTCACATTACGCACACAATTATAACCGATGGTTCTATGTAATCATAGAAATCGAGCACATATAGTTTAAAAAGCAAGTTCGTTTTATTAAAATTGAAATTCTTGCAGTACTGTTACATTAGTCAGGAGCAATAATTTGAAAGAGTGATTAATTTGAAAATTTTAAAAAGACTTTAGAAAAACAAAAATATTAATTAAATTTAGTATTGAATTGGCTTATGCCAACATCTAGAATCCATGTTGGAAAGATATATTGTAAAACTCCTGTAATAGTTATCCATCTGCAGTTATCCATCAGTTATCCATCAGTTATCCCTTTTATCTATAATACAATACTTTATCCATTTTTCAGCTCACGGTCCATCCGTCTACCGATCCATCCATTTATCTGTTCATCCGTCCATCTGTCCATACATTTCTCTGTCAGCCCGTCAGTTTATTTATCTGTCTAGCTGTCTGACTATCTGTCTGTCTATTTATCTACTTGTCTATTCTTTTCTTTATAATAGCGCTTTTAATAATTTTTCCCTGTCTGCTAATTTTTAGAAGGGATCTTGAACTGGAGCCACATAGAAACATTGAACTCGAGACCTTATTGAAAACTTCGCCGATTCCATTATATTATACATAAATCATAAAATGTTAGAAATAACTTTACAAATCAAATATCGAATTAAAACCAAACATTACTATTGCAATGATACTATTATAATAGTATAGGCAATAAGTTCAGAAAGCAATTTACGTTGAAATAGTTGGTCGCAGAATCGATCGCCTGATTAAATTCAGATAAAACGTATACATCGATCCTCGATTCGGTATCTCGGAACGATAGCCCGCCTCGGGAAGTACGATGACCCACACACGTCAAATAGAAACTAAATTGACCGATGCGATGGACTTTCCTGATTCAATGTTCGATATGCTGAATCTAATTTGAACATCATTTGAGTTTCTTTGAAAATGCAATTTAGATTATGTGAAATGAATTTTTGTAACTTTAAAGAATACGATATTTAGTTAACCTAATGTCTAAAGAGAAATAGTCTAAAGTACGATAACCTTTTTCATTTAAAATTTAAACGCTGTTAATTTAAACGCTGTTTTTAATTAATCAAGAAATGCAATTTATTGATTAGAATGAAATTAATATTTTGAAGAAAAAATCTTAAAGCTTAGTATTTAATTCTGTGATCAAAACCTATAATTATTTATTATAGCATAAATTAACATTAATCATAGCATGAATAACATTAATCATAGCATGAATTAACATTAATCAGCAGCATGAAAACACCTTACGACAGCTCAAAATAAGTTTTTCGGGCCTCTGATGCATGAATCCCAGCACTAAACTTGAACAGATTTAACAATAAATACCAATACTAATTTACTAAAGTTTAGGCCAACGCCAACCATTAGCGTGGTTTTAACTTTAACATTTTAACATTTAAAATTTAACATTTCGTCGTTAGCACAATTTTAGCATCAAAATTTTAACATTAGCTGATTGTTTCCAAATAAACTAGTACATGTTTAATATTAAATTTAATTAAACTGTTATAATGAAGTTGATATTAATTGGCTGTCCAGAGATAATTATGCAATAATTTCATTATTACATATTATTATTATATATAGATCTTTTAATTCGTCACACACGGGCAGACGAACAAACGGAAAATAAAATTATATTGCTCAATGTTATTTTTATTACTAAATAATATTTTTTACGATATTTATTTAAATTCAAATGATGGCAGAGCGAAGAACTCGTATTAGAGTACCGGGGTATTACTACGAAAATTATGACCGACGTGTAGCGAAACTAAAATTAAATAATTCAAGGCCTTACAGTGTGCAGTCTCTGCTGAATAAGTGAGTAATTTAATTATATACTATTGTATAAGTATTACTTATATACTATTATATATGTATTGCTTAAAATCATGTACTAAACAATACTATATTATAATAATATTCTATTTTTAAATGACGCTATGTTGTGTCATCGTGTGACTAATGCGCTTCACGAATACACAGTAACGCAAATAGACGGATAAGTTAAGAATGCACACAGCACGATGCTTTATCGGATAAACCACTCAACAAAAACGCAGTGTTACACGATAGTGTTCAATATTTTTGCTCAGTGAATATTTCAAAATGTGTACAGTGACTTAAATGTAAAACTTCAATCATAATTTGGTGGCGGTAACACATTGCAAGGTCTGGTAACACTCTCAAAGTTTTTTGCTCATTGTTATTTATCAGTAATGATATCGTAATTTGATATATACAAAAATGATTTAATAATTAAATATTTAAATCAATTTTTTTATTGGTATGTGTTTAACACATTATAAATATTTGTAACAAATGTTTGCCATAGATATATTCATAATTTTTAAGTTTTATTTACCTCTAGATCACTGCTAACTGTTTTTCGTCAGTTGGAGCTATTTATTAACAGCATCGAAACATTGCCGAATAATCTTAAAAGTCGTATTTTATGTCTAATGATGAAGCTAGGACTAGTGACTGATGAGAATATAGCAAAGGTTACTGTTCTGTCTTTAGTCAGTCTTTTGAATTGAATTTAGTGTGACTGATTTTGATACATTCATTTGTAAATTGAATTGTTTAAAACATGGATTTAATACAGAATTTATTTAAATTATAATTATGGAGTGTATGTATTTATAAGCGGTTTGATGATGACTGTTTTTCCAACATTTATTTTTAAAAGTAATCCATAAAAGTCAGTTGTGGGCACTTTGTCTGTAGGTGAACCATTGAAATATCTATATATTTTTTCTTTTGTGTACATTTAATCTGTTTCATGCATCTAGGGTTGTTAGGGAAGTGGTTAGAGCGCTGGATTCGAACGCGACAGATCCAGGTTCGAATCCCGGATAATTCACTATATATCTAACTTGCTGCACCCTTTAGCAAGGTGTTTAAATTGACAGCCGCGTCTGTCAATTTAAACACCTTACTAAAACAGCAATAAGTTTAACGTCATAATCCATGACGTTAAACTTATTGCATTTCTTTAATAATTAAATCTTATTTATTAATAGATAAATTATATTTCTAATTATATAGGTAATAGACTCTCGTATAAGTTTCCTAGAGCTCGGAGTATGTAATATTACTGACAGAGCTCTTAGTGTTGTGTCAGAGAAATGTTCAAATCTACAGAAGATTGATCTCAATGCTCGTAGATCTCCTACAGTTCATATCACTTCACAGGGTTAATGCTACTAATATTTATTGATTAAATAACATTAAAGTTAGATTAATAATGTTCTTATCTTTTTGAATACAAAATATTATATGTTAATTTTAAGCCAACTATCAACACAGAATAAAAACTTGTGTAAGAGGTTAGGGAAGGTTTGCATTGAAAATTCATTGACAGATTGGTTTTGTCATCTAGAAAGAGACTGCATAATTTTATCTTAATAGTTTTTTATTATTAAATTTATGAATATATATCGTGATAAGAAAATGATCCATTTGAAACTATTATTCTAAAAAATTATTTGAGTAAACAGATCAGATTACGAACTGCTTGTATAAAAAGCATAGTTAAGTTGAATTTTGAACTTTTTTCTTAAATTTTCCTAACTTTTGGACACATTGACAGATTGCAGTGAAACTACTATAGGTAGGTTTACTATGATTCTCAATGAAAGCAAGTGTAATCCCTATCTATCTCCCACCCCCCTTTCCCCCAAATGACATCCATGCTACAAACTGCTGATCAAACATTTAGTTTCAATATTAATTTTTACTCGGTTACTGCTTTCGTTAGAGGGGTTATTTTTAATGTCACACCCTGTATTTATAACATTATAACACTCCGTATTTTGAGTATTAACTTATTGTTTATATTGTCTAATAAATATCTTATATTTTTTGACGAGTTTTTCTATTATTTTCATTCTGTAGGATTTATAGATTTGGTACATGGATGTCGTCATCTTCAGGTCGTTTATTTACGTCGTTGTGCATCCATAGATAGCGCTGCATTGATTGAACTTTCCAAGTGTTGTACTTATTTGAGGGAACTCAACCTCGCAGGCTGTACACTGGTCAGGGATGAGGCATTGCAAGCTTTAGGAAGGAACAGCGCCTACTTGGAATGTATCAACTTTTCTGAAGCTGATGTTAGAATTCGATTATATATATATTTTTATATTTGCTTTAAAGTTTATAATTTGATAGTATTGTAAAGAAATAATTTTACTGGTTTATGATCTGTTTCAAATATCATTGATTTAATATTGCTAATTAATAAATCTTTATGTTATTGTTAAATTTTGTTTTGATACTCGTAGTTTTAAATACATTACAATGTACTTATAGATTTACATTTTATTTGAAAAGCTAATGAAATACGAGTTATTTTTGAACAACATTTAAAAAATATTGCATACAGTTTTCTGACATTTTGCATTTGTCCATAATTGATAATAGTCGCATGATTTGATTTAGTAATTTTTACTTTAATTCTATTTTCTGTCAATTTTTAACTGTATTGAAATGCATGTTTTACGATTGACTTGCAGTGAATACAGCAAGCTATATATTGAAGTAGAATATAATGTGTTATATTACTTGTTGTTAGGTTACAAATGACGGAGTGATACAGCTAGTCAGTGGTGTTGCATCAAATTCAATAATAGTCAGTTTATTGTGTCGCTATTCTTATAGTTTAATGTTTAAGCATAAATTTAAATCATTTTAATTCTAATCATTATTTGCCTTGTATGAATGAGATAAGTTTCTGGATTCTGAAATAATATGTTACTGAGTTTTTATAAAAATCAAAGAAACTAATCTTGTTACTTGTTATTATTGAGTTTTTCTATCAAATTATAATGTTTTTAATTAGCATCATTGCCTTCTGATTATTGTGTTAAATCTATATTAGTCATATATTCTTTACGGTGGCTTCGAGTCAACTCGCCTACCGGGTAACTCGCCTACTGGGGATCTCGCCTACTGGGAAAATTATATTATGAATTAATTTATTATTCTTAATTTTATTACTTAAAATAAAATTTGTATATTAATTTTTAATTTTATTATTTGTTTATTGTATTATTATTTTAATTTTCTTAATTATTATTATTTTTTATTATTTTATTTATTATTTTAATTTGAATTCTTATTTTAAATTATTTTACATTGTTTACATTACATCACATTACATTACATCATTTACATTAAAATAATTCCGTTCTTTTCTTTTTTTCGTAATTTTATTTTTTATTTACTATAAGTTATTATTACTTATTTTATTCATTTGTTATTCATTTATTATTTATTTTTTTAAAAAGGGGTAAATTTCAGTAGTTGGCGAGATGCCCTGTAGGCAAGATTCCCAGTAGGCGAGATCCCAGTAGTGAGTTACCCAATAGGCGAGTTGACTTGACCCCCTTTACGGTGACATCTAGACTTTTGACTTTTTAAAGCTGACTTTTTACTTTTTCTAAAGTTTAATTCGTGGCCCTAAATAGTCTTCTGCACTAAATAATAGTAAATAGCAAGAAAGAAACTCATTTTTTATAAAAGTATACTTAAGTTAACTATAAAAGATCCGGTCAATGAAAATTATTATTTTACTGGTTAAACTGAACTTTTTAGGAGATCCACATGGATGACTGCAGACGACTGACAGATAAAGTGCTAGAAGCTGTGAATCGTTCCTGTCCAAATATGTCTATTTTTCTCTATCATGGACTCAGCAGGACTGGTTAATAAACGCAAGTCTTTTTTATGGAATTTACAGTAAATTTTTACCAAGATAATATATATATTATGTTTGCAATATAAAATGTTCGTCTATTTTAGTTAGAGCTTTACCGATTAATCGGCAACATTCACAATCGGGCCGATTTTGAGGACAATCGGTAATCAGCTGCCACAATCAGTGCTGATTGTTTTGTTTTTTTAAATCAACTTTTTTGATAGAAAGAGAGAGATAGAAAGAGAGAGAGAGAGAGAGAGAGAGAGAGAGAGAGAGAGAGATAATATTCATTCTTATTAATAAGACGGAAATTAGCTCTCTCTTTCTCGCTCTGGATACAACTGCAGCCTTTGATCAATGCCTCTAACTTGGCGGCATCGATCAAAGGCTACAGCGGTGTTTATAGTCAACAGCTTTTAACAAATTTAGTTAATCATCAGGGGGGGATTGTGAGGATTAGTGATCACCCCCCTCCCCTCAATTAGAAGTAAAACAATTATTAAATAAAATTAAAAATTTATATTGATGAAATAAAATCAATAATAATCAATTAAAAGCAACGCCCACCCCCGCATACCCCCTTAGTAAAATCATGGCTACTCCACATAAATATACATTGATATTACCAGCATTAATTAGGTCAGTTAAGATAAGTAATTACATATCAAAAAAAATTCTGTAGACAATCGGTTTCAGCTTTACAATAGGCAGTTCTCACCATCAGCTAAATCGATCATTGGCACAATCGGCTAAATGTGAAATCGGTAAAGCTCTATATACATACATGCATACATACATACATACATACATGTATACATACATATGCAGTACCGTAGCTGCATTGGAGCAATTGGAGCACCTGCTATAGTAGAGAAATGGGTGATTTTTTTTTGAAAAGCTTTCTGGAATTAGTTTGCCATGTTTAGTTTTAGTTTTCCGCTTGTTTTCTAATTTAATTTTTCTTTCTAAGTAAAACTAATTGAAAATGAAAGCAAAGATTGAACTTAGATTCCAAAGAGATTTAAAATTTGTTGTCAAAGTTGATAGCATACCATCTCGGCAACGCAATCTTACTTCAGAAGGGCAATCCGAGATAGTATCACATCCATTTTTTGCAGGTTATCCAGGGTAGTATCAATTTGATTTCTTTTTAAACATTTGCCTCATTTGAAATTATCTGGTCCGGTCAGCCTAAAAATTTGACTATGCCACTGTACATACATACATACATACATGCATGCATGCATACATATCATACATACATACATACTTACATACATAAATACATACGTGCCAGTATTTATTTGTCTATTTTTGTACCTGCAGCATTTTTTGTTGGTATGATCAACTCCTGGATACATACTCTGATGTATGTCTACTATGCTCTGGCAGCTCTTGGACCAGAAATGCAGAAATATTTGTGGTGGAAGAAATATATGACTAAACTACAACTGGTCTCTATTTCTAGTTTTATAAAATATCTATTCACTTAAATCTTTTACTTTGTGACTGAAAGTTTTATATTCGCTTGACTCGTCATGAAAAGTTATTTACTGCTTTGGGAGCATTCACTTGTCATTTGATATCTACACACACAGAGATGACTTTTATCTGATATGACATCAGAGAATTAGCTAATATTTTGTTGACTAAGGGTCAGATTCCATCAATGCGTTGCTCTGCGTGATGCGTTGCGTGCATTTACTTTTACACAGGAGATTTTTAGACTAAACCGACTCATTGCTGCAATGCAATGATGCAGCCTGACTGATGGAAAGTAATAGACCTGGGCAGAGTTTTGTCACGGTGAAATAAATTGTAAATTTGTAAATAAAATATACTTCATGAATAATGAACAATTGTAAATAGAGTTAATTAAGGTCATTGATTAGGTCATTAATTACATCATCAATTAAGCACATTCAAAGTTACTTCTGAAAGTATTAATTAAGCGCATTCTAAACATCAGTTAGGTACATTCTAAAAGTACTTCTGAAAGTATTAATTAAGCACATTCTAAACATCAAATAAGCACATTCTAAAGGAACTTCTGAAAATATTAATAAAGCACATTCTAAACAACCATTTTATACACTTAAATATATCTACAGTGTGCGCCAAAAAAATGATCCCTTAACGACTTTGCGATAACTTAGCCAAAAGTAAATATTATTTCTCCAAATTTAGTCCGCTTGTAAAGGACGGAATTTGACATCCAACCGCCAAATTTCACTTTGATATCTGAATTCGTTCAAAAATTATGAACTTTCTAAGAAAAAAATTAAAATTTCAATTTAACAAAGTCAATATTTTCAAGCTTCAATAAAAGAGGTTAACGATCATCGAATATTTTTCAACTTTAAGATTTTAGAGCTAGCAGGACTATGGGGAAATCCCCCAGAAATATTGAGTGCTTATGCTTATGTTATAGTTAAACGTCACTATAGAATGAAAACTGATGTGCACAAGATTTGCAATGATTTGTGTAAACAATTCATGGACACATCCGTATCGGCATTCAGAAAGTAACTGTAGGCACACATCATAACAGAGAGAGGCTATTTTTGATATCTACTGTATCTACAGTTACTATGGTCACAATTAATCAGATTTCAATCTGTTTTCAGCTAATTATTTCAGAAAAATTCATTAAATTGCGAAGCTTATCTATTACAAAGCGGGGTTAAATTGAACTTGTTTTTTTTTCATAGAAAGTTAGTAACTTCTGAAAGAAAAAGTTACTAACTTTCTTATAAGACATCAAAGTGAAACTTGGTGTTTAGATGTCAAATTCTCTCCTCTACCAAAGGAGATCCTTTAGCACAAAAATACATACTTTTGGCTTAGTTATAAACGGCTCATTTTATGAGCTGAGTATCTGTAGATAAAGTTTATAGCAAAAATAGCCTCCTGTCTGTTTTTGATCTGAGCTTACAATCTCTTTCTTTTTGCCGATACGCGTGTGCTCACGAAGTTTTGTAGCAAAACAGTGCTAACCTCTTGCTCATCAGTTTTCATTCTGTCGTGACTTTTAACTATGATGTAAGCTCATAATAATTTGTGTGGCTTGC
>JAQIXG010001210.1:0-23569 GCA_034700105.1 Oconnorella tubifera | reverse complement strand
CATACAAACACACAGAAAGATAATCAGAAAGACAGAAAGAGATACAGACTGTTAATGTGTGAGTTTATAAATGGATGGATTAATAGATGGATCGAAAATAAATTATAATAAAAGTTTCAGTAAAAATGTAACGACAATTGCATACTTTAAATATTTCTGTGGGGGGTTGATTGTCCCTAATGCCCTCCAGCCAATCTGCGCGCAAAGTCAAACGTGAATCTTTCGTAAATATTATATCATCTGCATTTATATCGTCTGTACAAAATATAAATACATTATTTACAAATGGATTTAAATCCAATATTTACATTTCGATATAAAAATATATTAAAATATCCATTAAAAGTGGGTGTATACATTTATTTCTAATTCCGCTGATTGAATTATAAATTCTATCTTATAAATTCTTATAATTTAAATATGCAATTATGAACATATTATATTTACAATAAATTGTTTTAAACTTGTGCACACAAACATAAATGCATAAGCAAGCCTCGCAGAGAAGTGGTTAGAGCGCGGGACTCGGACGCGACAGGTCCAGGTTCAAATCCCGGAGAGCTCACTATTTCTCTGATTCGCTGCACCCTTTAGTAAGACGCTTAAATTAACAGCTACTTCTGAGACATTATTATAATATGGTAATCTGTGACACTAAACCTAACCAAATAGCAAAGAAAATGAATATATTTAATTATTAAAATAAAATCAATTAATAACGCTCTACCATTGGGCGGTTGATATCGGCAGTCATGTGATTCAGCCCAACCAATCGGATGAACTCTAGTATCAAGATAAAACAGCCAAAAATCATTCAAGGCCAACGTGCAACCTTCAAAACGAAGCAATAACCTTCCACCGACATTCTCAATGACTTTGACAGGCCATACAAGGTCAGGGTCAAGAACGTGTTGGACTTCGAGATAATTTCCTTCTTTGATTTGATCTATCGGGAGAGTGCCGCTTTTCTGAAATCATTCAAAATATAGCGAAGTTACAGAGAAGGTACCATTGTTAGAAAGTCCCACCCCTTTGCTAACATAATTTATCACATTAGATAATTAGTTAAAAAAAAAAAATTTAACGTCTGGATTATCGTATTATATAAACGATGTTGAAGACTTAGTTGTCAATTTAAGCGTCTTACTAAATGGAGCAGCAAGTTATAGAAAAACTAAGCTATCCGGGATAAATGGATTCAAACCTGAACCTGTCGCGTACGAATCCAGCGCTTTTACTACTTCTCTAACGAGCCTTGACAAAATCGACTCGTAAAAGTACTCGTTATAAAATCAAAGAATAAAATGAATATAATATCAATAGTTCAAATTTATACTGTAAGGATGAGAGTATATTAAATATAATAGCATTATTAATATTGTAACAATAATATTATTATACAAGATAATATTACTATTATTTTTATTAATAATACGCCAAAATATTAATAACGCGTATGAACAAAGTCATCTATTAAAGAGGCACAGACCATATCGAGCATATATTGAGGAGCAGATCGGCTGAACTGTAACGCTTTTTGTGAGGCTGATGTCCAATCCTTACATTTAGACTGAATGTCTACATAATGTACAATATAACATTAGCATTAAAAACGTCTGTCTGTAATCAACAGACAGTCAAACAGACAGATAGACAGATTGATACAAAAGATTAGATAGATAAATAATACATATATAAACTGAGATAACAACATAGATAAAACATAGATGAAAGTCGTGGGGCTTAACCCGCAACTTTTTGAATCACGAAGAAAAACAAACAGAGCGATAAGCGTGAAGCTATTCACACTTACGAGAGTCCTGTGTGTACTTAGATATCTGAAAAACATGTTGAGTGACAGAACTATCTATCTCTCAGTTATTATTGTATATATCAACAGAGAAAAGTTTTACGTTAATTTGTTATATAACTTTCTACCTTCACCAGGACAGAGTAGTTTTGCGTTATCCTTACACCAGCCAAGTTGATGCACATCAGAAGAGAAAACGTCACACCAGAAATCATGTGTACCGTCATCTCCCAGACATTCGGGCCTCATTCGCAATAACTGATAACAACAAATTCTACTTGCAATATGGTTAAGTTTAACCGGATTACCGAATCATAACAATGTCTCAGACGTAGCTGTCAATTTAAGCATCTTACTAAAGGGTGCAGCGAGTTAGAGAAAAAGTGAGCTATCAAGGATTCGAACCAGGATCTATTGCGTACAAATCCAGCACAGTAACCACTTTTCTAATAAGACTTAACAATGATATAAACATTTATATTAAAACTTACTCTATTAAATTTATATAAATGCACTATTAGTTACTATATATTAATATAGCCCGATAAAACGACCCCAAATACATTAGCCGGACAAATCAACCCAGAATACATTAACCCGACAAAATGGCCCAAAACAAATAACTGAAAAAAACATTAAATATAAATTTATATCATCTAACATTCACATTTGTCCGAGACAGTAAAACTTTATCTGTTGAAATATATCACTGATTATTAACAGTTGATCAATGACAATCAAATCAATGACATCATCACTTTTATCAATACTATACCTGTCCGCAAGTCATCACAATGCTTGCAATCCAGTAGCTACCTTCTGGTGTCTTATTAGCGACCTCCAGCTTCATTCCCTTCTCAAAACCACTCTGTACACTTAACTCGACCTAAATACATTAAATTGAATATCAAAATACGACATGAATTGAGTGAGTGAGAAAGAGAGAGACAATAATAATAATAGTAAGTAAGACACAAGAAAAAATTTACTGCTTTTAAATTTCGTTTTGATTCAAATCAATAAATTTACTCGAATATAAATTAAGGATTAAATCTACGCAAAACTAAATACCGGTGTGCAGACAGACATAAAGTTAACTTTCAGAAATGAAGCCAATAAATGATTCCACTTGAGAGAAAGTTGGAGTCGGGTTCATCATTTATTTAAACTGACAATATCTTTAAAATTAGGAAATAGAGAGGAAACAAGAAGAAATAAAAAGAAACAAAGAGGAAATACAGAGGAAATAATGGGGAAATAAAAGAGGGTACTAAGTACTGACGTGTTTGAAAGCAATAGCGGGTACAGGAGTCGAATTAGTCTCTTCCAAGTATTCATCCCAAATAAAATCCTTTTCTTCATATGCAATATTAGCGCTTTGATCGACTGAAGAACATAATCAAAAATTATGGTCAGTTTAAACATAAAACATTATCCAAAACTGATTCCCAGTAAATAAAATTTTTATAACTAGTAAGTTGACTCACCACTATAATACAATAATGTCCCGCATTATTAAACTTAGATTTGAGCCCAATAAAAATTAATACAATACTATAAAAATATATTCAATTTCATATTTAAATCTGTTAAATAACCAGGATGAAATACTGTTTTCCCATCAAATAACTAACTTTTTGAATATAATTAAAATCAATTAAATTCAATTAAAAGTAAATATAGTTAATTAACTTACTATCAGCATTTAAAGACAGAGCGCAATTGAGACTTTTTATTCGTCCTTTATTCTCTTCTTCTATCAGTCCATCGTCATCGCTATATTTCATTTCGCTCAATTCCGAAGGGCTTCTAGAAATTTCCGGAACAATTCCCTTCCTAACATTACCGCCTAAAGTCTTTTCTACTTCCTGAACTATTGTCACAGGGGTAGATTCACGGGAAATATCGCGTAACTCATCGATATCACATGCAGTATCACATAATTTATTATGTAAATTATCATATAATTTTTCAGTATCACGTGAAATATCACATATATTATCATCAAGTGAAGCATCACGTAATTTATCAACATCACGTAATTTATCAGCATCAAGTAATTTATCAGCATCATGTAAAATATCATGGAACTTATCAGTATCACATAACGTAATAGTATCACGTGAAGCATCACGTAATTTATCAATATCATGTGAAGCATCACGTAATTTACCATTATCATGAAAAACATCAACTTTCGACTTCAAATCCAGCACCTCACACGAGTCTGATTTCAAATCCGAAACATTATCCCATTTCAAACCCCTATCTTCATTTGTCGATTTCAAATCCAAAACTTTTTCTTCATCCGACTGAACCACATCAAAAGAACCAAGAAAGTTGTTTAAACTACGAGACACATCATAAGAACCCAGAACGTTAGAAAAACAAATGTCGTTAGAACAAAGAACGCTACTGGAATTCAAAGAACAAACGCCGTTTGTAGAACGCTTTACACTGCAATCCAGTACTTCATCCATTTCCACGTTTTTCCGACAATCCAAAATTGCCGACTTGGAAAAATCCACTGGGCCGAGATCCAAACTGATTCCGTAATTCGAAGCGGAATTTATTCCGTCTCTAAAATCCGCGACATAAACTTCCGGACTGGGATTATCGCAAACGCTAAATAAAGAAGATTTTTTATTATATCCGTGGGCCGCGACAGGTACCCTTAAATTATTTTCCCCCCATTTTGAAATATTCGCACCCCCGTGTAAAACCGATTCCGCTTTAACCCCGGAATATAATTCCAACGGAGGCATGCTTTTCGGAATAATTCCACCTACGCGTAGAGCTCCAGAATCCACGGAACCGGATCGTATTGAATCCATCGAAATTCCAGAATTGTGCCTCTGATCGGCGGAATGTCTCCCAGTTGAATTCTGCGGAATATAATTTGGGTGGTTCATCCCGACGGGGGAATTCCGGGGTAAAATGTGGGGCGACGGGAGAATGGGGAGCTGACTCATCGATAGCATAGCGTCTAAAGCAGAAATGCTATCATTTCTGTTACGATTATAATCTCCACGCGCTGCATTTGCGGACACGTAATACTGTCGTTCCGTTTTAGAACTCGGATGTCTTAGAACGTTATGACTAGCACGTTGATTCGTTTGATAATTGACACTAGAATGATTAGACGTCGCGTTAAATACAACGCTAGTATCGTTTATCACTCTTTGTGCATCACGATTGCGCGACATATCCTGTGACATTCTAGTTGGATCAATTCTCATTCCCGTCGCGACATAATCATGATTAGCGGATAATTTGTAATCATTAAAAGACCTATTCGTGACAACTTCGCGTCGTCTAGCTATCATGTCATTCGAATAAACAGAATTACCGCTAGAATTATGACTAATACCCCGAGTTAAAACGTTACCCCTTGAAAAAACCCTCTCTGAATTCGCAACGCGATTATTCGCATCAAGCTTTGCCACTTCAGAGAGCGTGTGATGATTATCAATGTTACCACTTTGCCTATTTATGACTCGGACTCTCTCAGGCGTTAAATGTCTGAAGTTATTCCGATTGCCTAAATGCCCTTGAAACGTACGACCTTGAACCGTTTGACCTTGAACCATATGACCTTGAACCGTTCGACCTTGAACCGCATGACCTTGAACCATATGACCTCTACTACGTACTTGATGCCCCCCGATATGTCCTCTCAAATGCCCTTCGCTATGTACATCACTACTACTATGACCCTGCAAACCATAACCTTGACCCGTCACAAATTTACGACCTCCGTCGTTAACCTCGTGACCTACAACGTGACCTCCGCCCAAGGTCGAGTAACTTCTCGACCTAATTAGCATCTTACTGATGACATCATCAACCCTTTTATGCGGACCACTTGGCCTTGGCCTTGAACCCGTCGTTCGTAATGATCCATTACTCGCGGAATTTGATAAATCGATTCCGGAATCGCTTCTACGATGTTCCGCTTTTAAATTTGTTCCGATGCGGAACGAAGAAGAAGACAAAATATCATCTGATGGAGAAAAAGAGGTTCCCTTGTGAAATGATGGAGGGGGGGATTTCTTTACGAGTCTGTCGATGTCTAGAGGGTGCTTTTCTAGAGGAAAAGGAATGTCGTTTCGGACAGACGGATATTTATCCGGAAAACTTGAAGAAGAAATGGAAGTAGGTGGATGAATGGGTGGATGAATGGATGGATGAACAGGTGGATGGATTGGTGAATGAACGGGTTGGTTAATGGGTGAATGAATGGGCTTATTGAGAGATGAATGAACAGATGGATTTACGGGTTGATGGATGGGTGAATGAACGGATAAATAGACAGGTGAATGAACGAATGGATGAAGTGGGATACTACCTTCAGACGGAACGGGTGATGTAGATCTAGAAAGGGATAGATGGATGGGTGAGTTGAGATTAGAACGCGGTTTATTAGGTGAAGAATGAGCGAGGGATGGATGAATGATGTGAGGACTGGATGTAGACATCGAAATGTATTCAGATTTTTGTTGCGTATCAATTTGCATTCACTGAAAAATAGTATATACTAGTATAGAAAAACAGTATTATAAATACAATGAAAATAAGTAATTTGTAAAATGAAACTTAATTTTAATAAATATATAGCTAAAAAGTATATAGTAGTAATACATATAGAAGTATATAAAAAGTATATAGTAGTAATATATGAAATATATCTGTTCGTAATTAGTAATTATATTGCAAATATAAAATTACGATAATGTAATGTAAAGAAATTCTTTATTGATGGAATTTAAATTAAAGAAAAATTGTAAATTTGTCGAAATTTGTTCAATTCCAAAATGTTATAATAACAGGAATAATAGACATTATTACTGTTTTCTATATAGGATATAATTGTATACAATATCTAAGCATTGTATATGAATGCACAGTCAGATTTATTTTCTGAATTAAATAGTAATATATTAAAATTTATACTTTCTAATTAATCACTAGACAATAAATCATGACTGTTAAAATTCTAAACTTGTAAAATAAAAACTGTATGAAAATTGTTGTATTTTTTCACATTTTCCAAAAGAAAACTTCTGGCAATTTTTGTGTCTATTAAACTTTGCTTCCTTATAAAAATTTAACACATTTCTAAAATATCTCATTTTTGATATTTCAACATTCCTATTAAATTGACATTATCTAATGTACATTTCAAACAGGATGTAGCGATTCAAGCTTAGCTGTAACTTACACAGGCAAAATTATTACACAAACATATTACATAAGTAACCTTCCTGAACAAATCCATAAAGTATCAGTAACTTTTTAGTGTTCATTTTAACTTTTTAATGAGGAAATAAATTACTGAATTGTAATTCTGAAATCTAAATGTAATTCTAAAATTAAATGTAATTCTAAAATCTGAATGTAATTCTAAAGTCTTAATGTAATTCTAAAATCTAAATACAATTCTAAAGTCTAAATGCAATTCTAAAATCTAAACGTAATTCTAAAATCTAAACGCAATTATAAAATCTAAATGTAATTCTAAAATCTAAATGCAATTGTAAAATCTAAATGAAAATGTTTGTAAATGTTTCTAAATGTAATTGTAAATTGTAAGCTATTAAAAGCACACATTTTACAGTTTAAATCTAATGAAATTATTCCATGTTTTATATATTGCATACAAGATATTTTAAAATCTAACATTACATTATAACTTCAAGTAAAAGTTACTTTACCAATTTACTGCTATAAATTTACACTTCAAATAAAGTCACCAATTCATTTATACCAGCTAATATTATCAATTTACTACTGTAAATTTATAGTCCTACGACGTTATCTAATTTATCAAATTTAGTCTTTATAATTAATGTTATCTATAGAAATATTATACAAATTCATATCCTTCAAGATCTACAGAATAAATCTAAATGATATACTGTAGATAAAAATATACACAGAATCATAATATCACAAGTACATAAACAGTGAAATAATTATTACAAAAATGCAAGTATTACTTACCATTTAATTTATGATTTAAACCTACGTACAGTTAGCACTTGAAATTTTAAGTTGAATATAAAAATATCCAAGAAAAGTGCGAACTATTTATGTTAACAGTAAAATAATATTCATAGAAATCCATTAGTTATATATAAATAGATTAGCCAGGTACATTTAAACAAAAACACTGAATGAATCTTTTTTAAGAAAACTGAGTTGTGTATTTTATACTGAATCCACTTTTTTTGCTTAATAGTATCATCATCTTCATAAGGTTTTATTAGCAATTTGCACATATATATTTACAATACTGACATACTCAAATTACTGCCATATCAACTTTAAAATTAATTTTTATTATAGTATATATCGACAGTGTAGATATATATGTATATATACTATGCGCACACTTTTTTAATTGCAATTTATTCATTCAAAGATTAAAGAAATAAATAAACCAATGATAGACAACTATAAATTATGCAATGCTGCAACAGTTTACATAAAAATGAAAATAACAACAAAAAGATATATAGATAATTACAATGAAGTTACTATTTTATAGTAGAATAATTATACGTGCCCGATTAGATTAAAAATATATGACGTTCAGGTAATATGAAAAGACTCTAAATTGAAATTAGCTTCGTTTGCCATTTTAAGTTTATATCAATAACAAACAATGATATTTAAAAACTAAGACTTAGAATTAAAAATTAATAATTCTTAATAATATATTACAAATCATTCCAACACGATGATAATGATAATTAAAAATTGAAGATGAAGATATTATTATTTTATCTTGTAAAATAACCATAACAAATAATCAAATAACATATTACAAATAAATCAAATAACATATAAGAAATAACAGTATATCCAAATAAAAGCATTCATGTTATGCAGGATATTGAATTATAGATACAAATATAGAATTAGATTTGTTTTCCTTTTGCAATAAGAAGTTAAATTTTCAAGAGAATACAAACAATTTAAAGTATAAAAACTGCAGAGAATCAAATTGTAAGAAAAAATCAGATATATATCAGATGTACATACTATGTATTTTTTCGTTGTAGCGCTCTGCTTTTTTATGTAAATATTATGTAAGTAAATATGACAAAACTCTTATTCATAGTTCTATATTCTGTACAAAACTTATAAAGTATAAAATTCTGTAAGATAGAATTACTACTTATATATTGCATCATAATAACCGTATACCTTAAAAATAATCTAACTACATTAATGAGATTTTTATTAAGCAGAAATTGCAAAATATGTACGAAACAAATTAATCATTTGACTAATTAAAAACCTACAGGGTGTGAAAGAAAAATTCACACGTAATTTAATTTAGTTTAAATTGATGCAGCTGCAGGCCTACTACAATAGTCGCAATTAAAATCTCATGTATAAATCAGTACCATGCGCACTAATCACAATTATTGAAAATACAAAAATTGGCAATAATTACTAATAATTGCTCAGTGAAAGAATCTTTAATTTCAGCTCTGTAGTGCAGGTTCGATTCCTGATTATTTCATTAAGGTTAGAAATTTAAATGATATTCATAACCTTGATTTAATTAAAGCCAAATCACATAAATTTTCATTTGAGAAAAAATGGAAAATGGTTTTTGTTTGTTAAAATGTTGTTTTTTTGAGGTCCTTGTAGTGAATTAATATTTGTATAACAGAGCATTATAATTTGCATAATTTAAACTACAAATTTCTTTTTCCAGTACTGGAAATCAAGAGTTTAAAATAAAGTATACCCATTAGAATTAAAGTATAAGGAGTTTCACATAAATTTACAACTTTGGCATCTTTAACTTCTTTTCAATATCTTTTGAATATGTTTACAATCATCAATCATTCTTTTTTTAATGTAAATAATTCAAATTCAAATATGCAAATTTTTAAGACCTTAACAACTTCAAGTTTCAACAAGGAATTTTCTCAAACGCGCACTTGACAATTTCAACATTGCAGCGACTAATTGACAAACAGCCAGCAGGCTTTTACTGCTCAAGCCTAATTACGGAAACAGTTTATATTATCAACAAATACTGCTGGTTTAAAACTGATTTACAATTAAAAATCGCATATTTCATATTTTAAAGCAAAGTCAAAGACGATATTATAGTATGAGTTTGCAGAAATAGAAGAGTGATGAATGATCCTTAAATATTATTATCACTTCTGATTTGAATCGATTAGATAATTATATAAAAATAAATCACAATGATTCGACAAGTCAGAATAATACTTTACAAATGTATTTATATATAACTATATAATATAACTAATAAGATTACAATGCACATTTTAAGAATAGGGTACATATTTCAATATTAAACGGGGTGAGGGTATTTAACTAAAAAATATCTGATGACCTTTTAATAAATCCATCCAAAACAAAATCCATATATTGGATCAAATGTCTGATACAGAGGAGGGGAGAGATATTCTTTATAAATGTAAAAAACAATAAAAGAATTAATTTCATTGTTAACTGCTTCAGTATTATATAATCCCCCCCCTCCCCATCCTATTATGTCGTTATAAATTGGGAAAAACTTTTTAAGCAACAACTTTTAATATAAGAAAAGAAATAAAAGTTTTCATCAAGTTTTCATAAAATTGTTGTTAAGATTTCTCTTGTAAAATGACTACATATCATATTGGAATACAATTATAGGTTCATCTATTCTTAAATCTATTCACTAGTGCACATTTAATCTGTTTTTCAATATACTGCAGAACATATCACACAACTGTCTAATAAATAATGAATATGATCAAAGCATGCAATTGAAATTACAATAAACTAAGTCTAAAAAATTAACATCAATCTTATTCCTGATAAAAACTACCATCATCAAATTAACATAATACAAATATAGAATAAATGATATAAAATAAACATATAAATAACAGATCTGGCACATTTTGAGCTTTATAAAAGCTCTGTCTCATTTTATTAATATCAGTTCTCCTGCAATAACTAACATTAAATTGTGCTATAAATCTGGAAAAGTAATGAATTTAATTCAAAATAAAGTATAAAACTTTATTAATCGATGTATCTTAATTACTATTCTCTACTAATTTCAAAATAATTATAATTAAAAAGAGCAATTTAGTATAAAATAAAAGTCTAAGCGAAAAATATTTTCAGAAAAAAAACTATCAACAACCGCGCGATCTACCGAATGCAAAATTTCCAATTCAACATTATCGCAATAACAACTTCGCATCTGTTTACATAAGCAAAAAACTTTAGGAAAAACATTCCCCACCCGCCGGATCGCTGGAAAAACTTCCCAACGCGATCGAAAAATCCCTCCCCCGCACCCCCCAACCGTCACCTAAACCCTAACCCGCCCCCTAAACCGCCCGCTAAAATTTTTACCACCGACCAAATCCAAACTAGAACAACTCAACGTTATAAACAAAGCCAAATCGCGTCAATTTTCACGCTTATTTCTCCGCGAAAACGCGACGGATCGGCGAACAAAACGGCTCGATCGACGGGGGGTTCATTCCCGT
Source organism: Oconnorella tubifera (assembly GCA_034700105.1). Taxonomy (NCBI): domain Eukaryota; kingdom Metazoa; phylum Annelida; class Clitellata; order Enchytraeida; family Enchytraeidae; genus Oconnorella; species Oconnorella tubifera. The sequence goes on along the minus strand of JAQIXG010001210.1, from coordinate 12,217 downwards.
CGACCGCGCTGAAAAGAAAAAGTTACCTGGAGCGAGATTTGGGGGAGAAAAAGCCCCGGAAACAGGGGTACTGTCGGAAAAGATTTTTCACCGGTCTAGCGTATATGGGCTAAGCTTATGATGGTTCAACATGGCTGTTGAGTGTATGATTCGTGTACGCATGCGTGTATAGAGAGCGCATTGTCACAGCGCACTAGAGTTGTACTGCGTCATTCTCTCTCTCTCTCTCTCTCTCTCTCTCTCTTTCTCTCTCTCTCTTTCTCTCTCTCTCTCTCTCTCTCTCTCTCCCGCGCTTTTTCTTAATGTATAGAGCGGTTATAAGGTGCTTTTAGCAGAGATAAAGAACGTATATTATTCTATAGAGAAATAAAATAAAGATGTTTCCTGTTTAGCTGGTTGTAAGAAAAATAATAATTTAATCATTTTCGTGTTGCTTTCAATTTAGATATGCTTTACTATTTGATTTCAATTTAGATTATATTTTATTTTGTGCATTTAATCAATCGTTGTTGTTTGTTTAAAAACAATTATAGATCAAAACATTAGCTTACAACAATTCTGAGATGATATGTCAATTAAATCCAGGGCATAATTGGGGTAGGGGGTATGGCCCCTCTAGTCTTTGAAAACTAAATAATTTTTATGATAATAAAATATAAATTTATTCGTCTCTAGGACAATAAAAAATCAAAGACAGTAAAAAATAAATAAATAAGAGATTTATAATACATGTATTTATTTCTTTGAGAGTCTTAATGTTAGTTTACAGAAAAAGCAATTTAAAGTAATATTCATAATATTGTTCATAATATTGAAACAATACCTAATGTTATGATTGGCTACGTGTCGTATATATACTGTAAATTTGATTTTGTATATATGTATTTATATGTGTATATGTGTATTGTATATGTGTATGTTATAATAATATATCTGCATGCAATCTATAGCTTATAGATTGCATGCAGAATCTTATAATTGTATACCATAATTTAGATTAATAATAGATGATATTTTATATAATTATTAGCATACAATTATTTCTATATACATTTTAAAAAATCTGTTTGATTTTCGTTTGATGTTTTGATAAATAAAATCATTATTATTTAACTCTAGTTTCGAAGCTTTTTTTACGTTTGGCAAAGTGAATTTTTTAATTTAATCTTTGAATATTGTTAAAATTCATTCTTCAATAATACCGCACTGAAAGAATCTATTCTCAAAGGGGAGGGGGGGCTTGCCCATTCCACCCCTTCCCCCTACATTAATGGATTCGCCAATCTTTTCGTATTGCTATTATAATATTTTCATTTCTTTATTTTAAAAAAATGTCTTTACTCTTAACATTTTTCTTAATGAGAACTTCGAATTCACGTATTAAAACTTTCTTTATGTATACTGAAACACTCTTTATAAATTAGTATATGTTTAAAACATATATTAATTTAGAAAGTAGGCCTATACTATACGTAAAAGTTTACATAAAGAGGTCAATTCTAAGCTTATATATAATTTCAGTTAAGTAAATAACATTATTTATAATTAGATTGCTTTTATTTGCTTTTATTTATGATATTTTGTGATAACTTATCTGTCGTTTATTGCTTGCGATTTTTATATCGCAGAGACGTTGCGGCATCATTTCGGTAACAAAATGCAACATTATTCAATTCTTATAATATTATATCAAAATACTTAAAAACAGTATTTTTATACGTGTTTAAGTTAAATAGTCAATCTTTTATTTAAATTTCCTAGTTGGCTCTTAAAAATATAAAAGCTCTTTCTTTATACTATTATACAGTATTTAAAGAATATTAATTACATAGATAATATATCTCTGTCATTATTGAAGCGATACTTTGTGAATTTAATGTAGTTTTTAATAAGAATTAGGATGACAAACGTTAAAAGATTCAAAATTTAATTGGATAATCAGATCATATTTAATATCATGATGATTCGACTTGATATTTTAACTTAAATCGAATTGATTTAAGATGATAACTATAGCAAGACTATATTGGTTGTTTATTGTATAGTCAACCAATAAGATTATCTCAAGTATAGAGTGTATTATGTCTAAATATAATTAGTATTTATAATTTTTAGCAAAATAATAAACTCTTATTATAATCATATGATACAAAGTATTATGCACTTCCACTGCAATGAACTTAATTAATATATATATATAGTCACTGAACTTACATATACAGTATTATATCTATCTTATTATATTTTTATAAATAATATCTTTGTTTATTTAAATTAATTGTTTCTTTAATTTGAATATTATAACATATAATATTTACAATTACATTTATATTATAATATAAATAACATAATACATGTTTAAATGTTCTGTTTGTTTTAGAGCAAACACTTGTGACGACTAAAAAATGACAAAATGTTGGCTTTTAAAAAGAAATCAGAAAAACCAAAGTAGATCTCGAACCTTTTTAATAATAAATGATATACAGTAAAAAAGAGTGTTGTTCATTATTAGGAATATATTTACTTGTATTGTGACGATAACACAACAAAAAATACCTCCAATGGGGGGAGGGGGAAAATAACCCCCCCCCCCGCCAATGAATATAATATGATAGCAGATAGACCTATTGGTATTGATCGAATATTCAACAGCAGAGATTTTGATGATTGAATGATTGCAGCTAATGACTAGCTGCTGTGATTTCATTGCTGTGTTACTTATACAGCAAAGCAGCTGCTTACTATATGATTATAGTAATCTCATGATTAGAGTATCCTATATTGTTTTCATTGATTCATTAAATGCTATAATCATCGAGATTGCACGCTATAGTTCTACAAGTGTTAAATCGTGACCCGTCAAAATGGCCCCGTTAAAACGACCTCCTGTATTAATTGTAATGGTTAGGGTTGTGGTTATAATTCGGGATAAAGTTAGGACTGAAGTAAGAGTTAGTGTTAGGGGTAGGTTTAGGTTTAGGGTTGTTATGGTGAGGGTTATTAATGAATTGACATGGCAGTTTTGTTGGGTTAATGTATTTGGGATCGTTTTTGTCGGGGTAATGGTGTTCAGTATTTCAAAGTTACCATGCAGAAAAATTGTGTTTATATTGGCGTTTAGTTTTTCCTCTTTAATAATCGAATTACTAATTTTACTTTCTGTAAATATTCCGTTTTATGCTGTTTGTTGCAAAAGAAAGTTAACACACAAATATAACAACGTCAATTTCCAAAAGTAACAAGCTGGTTATAAATTGCTTCGAAATTTTGACCAATATAAAGCGCGTTATCAATGATTTAAAACTAATCAGAATAAAATGAAAATTAAATCAGTTTGACTCATATTTCTATCGAAATCATTTATTGAAAAGATAGAGAGAATAAATCGTATCTCTTCTTATCACTAACCCAAGGCTTACTGTCAGATAAAAACTGATCGACTTTAAATAGACATTTCCTGCCTTAATTGATAATCGTCATCATAACTATAATCATGATCATCATCATTCAAGTACTGAACTAGTGGAGTGACAGTTCAGTATGTCTCCAACTTGCTGCACCCTGTAGTTAAGCGCTTAAATTGACAGCTAATTCTGACCAATATATTTATTTTTATAATGCTCCAATATTAAATATAAACGTTCAATTAATATTTTTACTTTTAGAAACTAAAATAAACACGTTTATATCAACACGTTTATATAAACACGTTTATATAAACTCATTTGATTTAAAAGTTTGTATCATGAAATTATTAAAGGTATTCGATTATTATAAATCAAAATACGGTAAATATAGTGAATATTTTCATTTATACTGAACTCTATAATATACATAATAATATTACATTGAACATATTATTTTCTGATTGAAGCCAACAATTAATAATAAACAGGATAATATCCATTATATTAAGCCGAATACTAACAAAATCTATCATCACATAAACAACTAGTGCGTTTCATTAATGCTAAAATCAATTAACATCCAATTATTTCTGTTTTCATTTTTAATCGATAAACTTTTAAGAATAAAAACTTTATTATAATATTACAACGCAAAATCGTTAAACTTTTTCGTTATGCTAATAAAAGCGAGTGCTTTATTGCATAATATTATTAAATGCGACAGATTGTGTGTATATATACATAGGCTTTTATGCGAAATATACAGTTTGTATATACTACTGTATATTAAATACAGCGTGTTATTTTATAATGCCAAAAATCAATGCTTTTAGAAGCCTTAAAAATGCATAGTAATCAAATTATGCTGTTGAAGTATATTATACTTATATAATTGGCCGTGCAGTTAATGACATTGACTTAAGGTGTAGACAAAAATCGCTAGAATTGAATTTAATAGCATTATAATTACATGAATTGTTATCATTTCATTCAATTTTCTATTGCGTATTCTGCTCTTATAAAGAGACGTAATTAATTAAAACGTTATTAATATATGATCATTAAGTTAAATAGTATTAGAAGACTTGGTATTTAAGCATAATGGGATATCACGACAATTTATACACTGTTTTTTGTATACGACAGTTAATACACTGACTTTTCATATACGACAGTTAATATACTGACTTTTTGCATACGACAGTTAATACATTGACTTTTGCATACGACAGTTAATACAGTGATTTTTTGTATACGACAGTTAATACACTGAATTTTCGTATACTGTAATTTAGTATACTGGCTTTTCATATACACCGACAGTTGGTTCAGTCCAACAATAATTATATATAGTTAGGGTCAGAATAATGGTAAGGGATTAGGAATAGATTTGGTTTATGATTAAGGTTATTGTATACATTCATTATTGTGATGGATAGGCAGTCTAAATAGTCTAAGAGTAGGTGAATTATTTTATGCATGCGATTTCAAGGCATGTTTTTTCTAATTCATTTATTAAAATAAAATTCAGAGTAGCCAGTTGTTTTAACATTTTATTTACATTCAACTTAATTAAATTTAATGTAAGCAATAACATTGATTTAAAGAACAGACTCAATACATTTTAAATAATAAAGTTTATTCAAGTGTTTAACCTTAACAGAGTCAATATAATAAATCTAAGCTTATTCAAGCAATCTATTACATTCCTTGTTTACACTTTATTGCTTCAGAAACACAGTAAAAGACTATATAGAAACATAGAAATATTAACATCTTTTAATCATATGCAAGAAACAACGTATACGCAAGATATACATAGGATAAAAAACATGGAATAAAAGATATAGGATAAAAACAGAACAAAGATAGGCAGAAATAAACGACTGTTAACCCTGCATATTAATTCGCATGATTTTCACGCGGGATAAACAATTCAATAATCTAAACCAAAAAAGTTAACATCGGTAAATGGACAATTATTTTTCAGAGAAAGACGAAAAAGCTACACTTTCAGAAGTATTTGAAATTAGAAAAATGAGAGAATGAAACTGTTTGACAAACACGGATAATATAATATATAAGATTTGATCAGAGAGTGACTCTTTTTTCAAGCAAGCATAGATAAATATTAAAAAGCTATGGCTGAGTAAATAACGAACAAAAAACAATAAGCAGAAGTGAACAATAGCATAATAAATAAACATAACTATTATTATTATTATTCAATTTGTTTATGTAATGGGTATCTAAGGATAACATTTTGTATAAAAATGAATAACTTTGATGTAATTTACGATGCAACAAATGCATGCTACTAAAAACTCGCTTCTTCAATTCTCAACAGAAATAATCAATTCATATCATGATGCGCACTGCATTTGAGCATAATTTCCTACTAATTACGACACGATTTGTAGATTTGCATTTATACCACAGATAGCATAAAATAGCGAGCTATAACATAAAATGCATAGCGCGCTATATAACGATTATAATCATGGTCAAAACCAATATTGTAGATTAAAAAACCCGTATAGGCTAGCGTGTAATCGTGTATAGGCCGGTGAAAGAGGTTTGCTGTACGCGTATTTACACTAAACTAGGTCGAATATTGAAGAAGTCGTATAATAATGTACAGTCTGCAGTGCTGTCTCTATCTGAATGTTTTGCTTTCGAGTGGTGTTAATATTACAAACTTAAGTGCCTTAAAAGAATATCATTTGTTTGTATAATATATAGAAAGCATATTATTTGTTTAGTTCTGTTGTTTAGATATGTTATTTGTTTATTTAGTTGTTTTATGTAATTTGTTTAGTTTCTCTGCAGCTTGGTGTTTATTACCTATCGTATAGTCTTTACAAAGCGATTTTTTATATGTTATTCCCCAAAAATAATATAGAAATGTTCAGTCTAAAAGATATGAAATTATAGAAAATTAAAACAACCTTTAGAATTTGAAAACTTACATAAATCCAGGATATTTTATTCTGAAAATAATTCTAGAATTATTTTATTATTCATTTTCGTATTTCAGGTTCTCATATTAAAATAATAAAATATTGAGCGAAAGCTAATTGTACAGAATAGAGAGCTAGTTTCGAATCTCGCTTCTCTTGGTCCTGAGTCAAAACTAACAATCATTTCGCTGCAAAGTTTGAGACAATTGGACACAAATTTTCACTAATTTCCATTAATCATGAATACGGGAAAACTAAAATATGAAACAGTTGGGAAACTTTTTTGGGACAGTTTCCCAAAACACTTTTTAATTTGTTAAATTCCGTCAACCGAATTTATATTTGCAATACTTGTTGAAACTATTAACTTTCTGTATTTATATAAACATTCTTTCTTTTATATTGCTTCTATTATGTCAAATTTGGTAACATTATAAAACGATGAGAGAATTATGATTATTAATCTAATGGGAAATTTTCGCTTTCGTAATTTGGAAAAAATATTTATGCCAATAGGCCGAATCATAGTTTATCTCGTAAATTGACTTTTAACCAAATGGTTTCAATCTACAGAAATACCAGAACAAAAATTAAAATATTAACTCGTGAATGTAAAAGATAATCTACGATCTACTTTTTAAACAAAATGGAAATCCTGAATGAAATGAAATAGAAACAGTGTAGAAACAAAATAGTAACAGAATAGAAGCGAAATAGAAACAGAAACAGAAGTAACAGAATGATTTTTCTTGTCATATGTTATACTATTCTTATATGCGCATGTTTTATAAGATGAAGAAATATGTGAATATTTTAAAAAGTCAGTTAAGCTCTGATTGGTGTTGAAATATTCGCATTGTGTTACAAAGACCTGTTAGAAATGTTAAACTTAAATATTTGGAACATTTTTTAAACTAAAATTAAATCAGTTTAATTTTATATGCCTATGTATATATATATATTTATATCCATTGTATTTTTTGTTACATTGTACTATTCTGTACTATTGTACTATTAGTTTTTCTCGGTTTTTTTTTAGTTAGATGTTATTTGCTTTATAACTGCCGTTTGTTTCGTGAATTAAAGAATATATATTTATATTACGCACACAGCTGAATTAGTTAAAGGTAAAGTGAAATAACTAAGTCATAGTCATCAAAGATTAAGTGAAATAATTGAATTAATCATCAAAGACAAAGTCAAATAGTTAAACTAGTCATCAAAAACAGTCAAACAGTTAAACTAGCCACAAGAGACAAAGTCAAATAGTTAAACTAGTCATCAAAGACAAAGTCAAATAGCTAAATTATTCATAAAGACAAAGTCACATTGTTAAATTAATTAAAATCATGATGGTAATCATGAATACATCTAGCCTATATGCACCGCGTTTGATAAGGTTCAACTAATGTAGATCTATAATAGCAACCGTGCAGTTCAGGCGCTATTTATTACAGCATTGAAATAAAGGTGTCCTTGAATAAGAAGCAAGCTGCAAAAACAGGCTCGATTCAAATCAACACAACTGCGTATTTTGCGAAATTTTTCCATTGTCGAGCTGATGTTAAGTTTAAGGATTTTTTTGCTGTGTTGATAAGACGTGCATTTAAGATACAGTGTTCGCATTGATAATTATTATTTGCAAGTATGTTGCAGAAAGCTTAAATAATAAATATGAAGATATAAAATCAATATTCTGAATAGTAAATATGATTAGTATTGTTGAACTGTTTGATCCGAACGATGAATTATTTTATTGGTTTTATAACAAGCGACATACATTCAGCGAAGTTAGTTTAGCTTTTTGCAGGGGGACGGGAGTTGAAGGGTGGGGGAGCAAATATTTTTCCCATAAAAAGTTATCTCTTTGAGATCATCATATCTTTTCCGGTCAAAATTATAATTTCACTATATCTTTAACTGAATGACTCTGACACAACAGAGTCATTCATTTAACTGTTTCTTGTAATATTAATTTGTGTACATTGCGCACAATATATTTTCATTACATTAGTAATCATTAGAAAAGCAACTTATTTAATTGGACCAGCATTAGCTGGTCCAATTAAATAAGTTGCTTTTCTATGAGCGGGGAGGAGGGCATTTTGCATATTCTTCCGAATATATATTTTTAAAAACAACTTTTAAAGTAAAGAAGGGCTAATTTTTCTCAGCCCCATTCCAAATGACCCCATTGCATTGATATGGTAATCTTGAGCGTTTTGTTAAGGGGTGCAACAAGTTAGCGAAACGATGAAATTTCTGAGACTCGAACTCGGGACATGGATATAGAGCACGATCCTCTATCTATTGAGCTCTCTAACTATTGAGCTCTAATTTAATTGCCCTGTATCCATTAAAACTCCGATAATATTAATTAAAAAATTTTTATGCCTAATAATAATGATATTCTGATTATATTTCTAAATAAGATTATAACAAATTCATTTGAAATAAAGTTCTGCTCTGTTTTGTTACAGAAAAACTAATGTGTCTCAAAAAGTTCTAAACCGATTAAAAACTTGTAATTCTTAAAAACGATTTTTTAGTTTAGAATTGTCAATAAGCATTTAATAAATTTAACTATATAATGAATTGGGAGATAACCTACAAGCATTTAATAAATCTAAATGATATGATGTTAATTATATTAATATTTTATTTATATATTATGTTAATTAATATTACATAGATCTGTAGATAATAGCTAATTTTTGGTTTTTGTTTGTTTGTATGTTTTTTGTAAGCGTACAGAAAGGAAACATTTCATTTATTATGTTAAATGTGTTATATAAGATGTTAAATCATGAGAGCTAGACTTTATTTTTTAAATATCTATAAAAAATGTAAGATTAAATAGAGAACTACTTTAAATTGCTAATTTAGGAATTCATAGCAACATTAGCATATGAATAAATAATAGATTGACTACAACAATAAAAAAAGCATTTTTTATCGTTACAAGTGTTTAAGATGCAATGGAGTTTACGACTTTAAGATTGAGAAAATAGTTTTTGTCACGAATTATAATATGACTAATCGTGTTATTATTATAATATAAAATCAACAAAAATAAATATGGAAAGATCTAGTAAAATTATGGACGAATGACTTGAAATTATTGAAATGTAGAAAAATTTGTTGCGTTATATTATTGAATCGTAAATGACTATAATAGATTAAGTCAGAAATAAATTGTAAGTTTAACAAAAATTGTTTTTTCGCAACTTCAACTGATTTTTTGTTATAAACACAATTATTTTAGTTTAATAAAATATTAACTACAAACAAGCACTTATTACAAAACTTAAGCTTTATGAAACCTTATTGAGTTTGTTTATTTAATATTATATATAGAGCCTAATAATGGTATTATTATTATCTTTTTGGTTAGCATATTAAAAATCAGTTGTTTATTTGTAATGAATAATCGTAGAATGAATCGGCACAACATAATTATATCTGTAATCTTCATATCAATGTAAAAAAACATAATCCAAGCGACTGATTAATATACAGGCTTACAGTATTATAGTTATAGGCCGATTAATCAATGAGATCAATATCGACAGAGTACTATAATTCTTGAACGCGGAGATCACTGAAAAAATTAATAGGCATACTTGTTTTTAAAAGCATAAATTGCTTATTAAAATTATATGCTTTATGATAAGCAAGCAAGCAGTGCTCTATATCAATTAAGTTTACATGCATTTTGAAAATGGATGTAAACTTAAATTTCACATATAGCATATGTGAAATATTTGCTTAGAGCAAATAATAGACAGCACAATGAAATACAATGTAATTAATATACTTAATTGAAAAATATACATTAAGTTTATTTTGTTACGCATCGCTTAAAGAATACTAGACAACACATTAAAGAAATACAATGCAGTTTATATAGTTAATTTTAAATATACTTTTAAGTTTATTATACATCATTTTGATGTACAATATCATCAATAGGTATACAATTGTACATTATTTAGTTGAAATAATTAACTACAATTGCGATTTTTAAAAAGCAACACCATCACGAAACACATATTAGCTTGAATATTTTTGTAGTAGCAATAATTTATAAGCCTAATTAATTACAGTTAAATTATAAGCAACGACAAGTGAGCTATAATGTCATAAATTCCGAACAGGATCTTACACAAAGCTCATCTATTTAAAATTTATCTCGCGTTATTTACAATAGTGTAACGGCCTCTTCAGTTAACAAAGAATTATATAATATTGCGTATTCCTAGTCCAATTTATAGGTCTAGTAATATGCTATGAAATTAAATCGAGTGTCGTGAGTTTTATCAAAAATAGCGGACATAAAAAATTAAAATGTAACTAGTTTGTATTAGTTCCAGCATTTTTGACAAAATAAAGATATTAATTAGGGTTATTTACAGGAAGAATTGATAATTTTAGTGTTTTATATTTCATTGGGGCCCTTAAACGAGAAATTATTTCGGTCATGATGACCTTTTGTTTAGGTTACTGTCTATTGAATCTTACACCTTATAGATTTTTTATATTATCATTTATTCGTGTTTTTATTTCATTTTATTTTTTATGTTACCCCAAATTATTTTCTAATTAACTTTTATGGGGTTTCTCGTAAAATTCGAGAGCCATAGGTTATGGTCTAGTCAACCAAATGGTTAATCTTACCACGGTTATAACTGAATTTGTTAATCATTTTTTAAAAATAATTCATAACTTTATTAGGTTATCTATGCTTGAAAACTTGGAAGCAGTACTGATAATTTTATTGGAAAATGATTTTGCAAAGTATCGTCTTGCAATACTATTTTTTGGCCTTTTCAAATATACGAGTCCTTGAATATGACAGGTTCTAGAATGATATCTTATCGGTAAATCTTGTGATAACAATTATAAATTCATGATTGCATTTTCTGCTAACAACACTTCAAATAAAAATCTTGTATATTTCTTTATGGAAGATCAGTTCGATCCATTTATTAGCTAAATTGCTAAAATGTCTGTAACTCATGAATTATGATGTGTTATTTGTTTGTTACGAAGTATTAAATATTTAATATTTTTAACTAAAACTCTTGTTGGTTAATTATAATTTAAAAATATTGTTTTGTTAATACGAGAAGTGAATTTACTTGATAAATTAAAGAATACATTTTGTTTATCCTTCAATTTTTATACAATTCTACTGAAAGAGGATTAATTTATATCAAGCAGTACAAAATGAGAATAAGCAGTATTTTCATTTACTAAAAATACTGCTTCTTATTTTCCTCATATATTACGCAAATTATTACTAATTATGAAGTTTAATTAATTTTATAATAATTATAACAAAAGCGCAAAATTATTATGACATCCGATTTAATCGCAGTAAGAATATTGTAGGCTGTATATAAATACAAAAATATTCACATAAACGTAGAAGTGCTACAATACAAGAAATTATAATATTATGCTATTATAATACAAGAAATAGATTAGTGCAAAAATACACTCATACATTGCGAAAAACGAGTCCTTATTCTAACATTATATATCACGGGGAGGTGGCCGGGGCCGAACCCCTCCCCCTTCACAGTTGGCTGGATGATTTTTAAATTTCCTAATGTCACAAAAATTGTTCGCAGAAAATAATATTATTGTACTTTCAAAAAAGTAGCAAGTCGTTTTTTGTGAAGTTATTTAAAAGCCCAAAATTGTTACATAAATAAGGGTGTGCAAAGGGTGTAACAAATAAATAATATATTCAATATAGACTCCCTATGTTATTCGCATTCAACATGATAGTAAAAATAAGTGCAATAAACTCAAATATTATAATTAGAAATATTATAATTATAG
>JAQIXG010001209.1:0-23574 GCA_034700105.1 Oconnorella tubifera | reverse complement strand
AATTTTGGGTCTTGATCCTTTATAATAAACCTTTTTTTATTATGTGTGACCCCGCCATCAATTTATAGTTTTAATAGAACGTTATAGTATAATATTCTATTATGCTATAAATCTAACGATTGAAATAAAAAATTGTTAAGAAATTATCGAAACTCTACCGTTTGTGTGGTTTTAAAAAAAAGCATAAATTTTAGGCTTTGGTTGCGGACCAGCAGGTAGATGGCCGCGGACCACCAGTGGTCCGCGGACCACAGGTTGAGAACCGTTGATATAACTGATATCAAAGCGCACTTTTGAGATTTAAAGTGCGTTAACATATTTCAGCAGCTTGTAAACTGTTCACAATAATTGACTAAATAAATTTGAACAATTGTCTAGTCACTGCGCCACCCCCATCCAAATTAACAGCATGCTGCACCGATAGCCATAAGGAATCAATTCACATATTTTTTACGTGGGACAATGCATATACATGTATGTATCTCTGGATGTAACGCAGTTAGAAGTCTCAATGCGTCGATATAGGCATACCAAGCGTCAATATTTATCGCTTTCAAAATAAACTAAGTAGTCAAATAAAAAATGTTAAAATAGTGATAATAATTAAAAAGTGTATTCAATTACAGATAATTAATACTTTTTCCTGCGACTCTTTGAACATACTACTATCGTTGTTACAGGTTGTGCTTTAATTGATATACAATGACAATTAATATTTAGTTAATTTACTTATTTTAACTGAAATTTAAACACATTTCTTTCAATTTATGTAAACGCCAGTCTTTTTAAACAAATTTTAGCTAGTCATTAAATTGACTTATTCAAACCTTAATCTCAGGTTTTACACACTGATCAAAATCATAACTTTAAAAAAATCGAGAAAGGATTTAGTAAAAATGTGTGTTCATCCTAAATTATTTTTTAAAAACTAACGAATTTTCTATTTATCACAATAAATTTTTAATTATAGTCGTTGTTCTAAAACACTCACCAAAAACTTTCGAAGCTTCTGTTTTCAGCGCAAAATGCGAACAATAAAAAGCAATAAAAAAGAGAATCCGATAAACTGCGAACATGCTTCTGGGACATCGTGCAACAGCGGAGTGACCAAGTAACGACGGAAGCATAACGTCTGTCATCCGCTAACAGTTTACTGCATCATTCGCTTCATGAAGCGAGATTCAGTATCTCCTCGCAGCATCCGAGGCGAACATTTGTATTGTAAAAACCCGGGAGTAGGGTAATTGCCCGACAGCAGGGTAATTTATCAGATTGTAGGGTTATGTATCAAATTGTTGGAAAATTTATTAGAGTGTAGAATAAGTTATTCTACAAATTGTGAGTAGTTTTAGAAGTTGGAGTAATAGGCAAATTCATGCATTATAAAGCAATTGTTGTGATAATTTAAGCTCAATTTGAAACTGTGATAAGATTTATTAATAAATTATAATATACAAAAAAGTTGTAAATTATAAGTAATTAAATGTTTGTGCTGGCTTATAAAATATAAATTTTTTAACATTCCAAGACATTTAATCGAAATGCTTGGATTGTAGGATTAGAGAGTTGAAATTTCGGGACCTATAAATTAACCGTATATTTTTTTGCTGCGTCTTTTAGCAAGATGCTTTAGCAAGATGTAGTTATTATTCGTTGCAATGTTTAGTTTATCTTTTTTAAATAAAATGCTACGATAAGTTAGAATTAATGATGTGAACAAGAAAAAATCTAATTATTGTTAGAAACTAATTATAACATATTGTAGTTATAAATTATAATTCTTATTGTAAAAAGTTAAAATGAATGCAAAATAACTGATTGGCGTAGGGTAAAATGGTTAAAGTAAAGTGAAAGCAATGCTCATAATGCAAGCACGGAGATTGAGCGTACACCCGTGCATGCAAGGTGTTCCCAGTGGATAATCATTTATCTGCTGTTGATCATTTGTGATATGTTCGGCCAAATTTGTGTGAAAGCTGTCATTATTGGAAATGAATTTTTCAGTTGAATTTTTGCGTCTAATCTTTATCTTTTGTATAAATATTTTCGTCAATTTTAATGTAATGTATTTTATGTGTATACATCATTTTTTATATTTGTGTTTATATAAAATTCACTGAAATGACAAATAAATTAGTTGGAATGTACTGTCGCATAAAAATTATTATTTAACAATAAATAATATATCAGAATAATTGTCACATTTAGGTTACAATTAGAACTTACAAAATTATATACGGCATTGATAACTAACTGAAAATGTATTACAAGTAATACTAAAAGTACAGCAAAATTTCGTTATAAGTAGTGCATATTGTTTCATGTTTACGATTAATTTTGTTATCATTTTGAAACTAAATTCAACTGTATGCCTGAAGCCTCAGTGATATAAAACAAATTCGCATGAAAATCTACTAAGACATTATCGATATATTTCGTTTTTAATCATTTATTTATTTTTTCAAAAAGTGTCAATTTAGTTTAGCTGTCTAATTTATAATAGTATTTTGAAAAATATATACCCTTAGATTTTTAAATATACAGTTTTTATTTCTATAAGTAGAAGTATTAAAGGAATGAGAATGTATTTGCAATACAGATAATCCAATGCGCACAAAAACAATTGCTGTCTGCCGAAAATCTGATAAGCCAATCAGTCTTCGAGTAATAACCATATGTTTTTCTTAGTTGACCAATCTTTTGGATCATAGTGTAGTGACTGACCAGTCAAGTAACATGGGATACTGCGGCTGATAATATGAATTTACAATATTTTTCTTCGGCAGGAAAAAATTACGAAAGTAAAGATTTCGAAAGAGAAATAGAAAATAGAAAGAGAGAAATAACAAGGCATAAAAATGTTAAATTTAATATTTACTTCATTTGTATTGACGAATACCGTTGTAATATTTAAACATAATAAAGTCATTGTCTCAATAATAATATTTTTGATTTAGTACAACAGTCTATCCAACTAAACTCTTTTACAGCATTTAAACTGATATAAAAAAGCATTTTCATCAATTAGATACAAAACTAAAATAATATACATACGGTTACAAATAGCAAAAAATAATTGAAATATATTACGATTGACCTAAGCCACATATCACTGCATGTATATAAATTAAAGTGTTTTAACATTAATTAAATAAACTATAGTACAACGACGTTACGCGTGGATATTAGAGTGTGGTAGAGAAATTATGTTCCGTGATATAACTCATTTTCTCCATCAATATCCGGTCTATTTGTGATTCGGTCGTTAGAACTGACCGGCATCTCGACTTCTCTGTTTCCGTAAAGAACTCAGTTGCGTTTATCGTTCGCGTCATCACGATACGCGTGTTTAAATCATATCGATCACAAACGCTTGGAATTCAATCAATAGCTCGCTTAGAGCATGCCAACGCATAGACGGAAACCACCCGACTAGGAATGAGCAACACCCGCACGACTTGGACGCACCGTAAATCGCATCCCGAGGAAAAACTAACTCAATATACCGCATGCTTGGACGCGGTCTCATATTACAATGATTTGAACGTAAATTGCAAAAGAACAGAGACTGATAAAAAAGATTTTATGTCTGTCAGTCTGACTGTATTGTTAAAAATCTGCCTAACTATTATAATAGTCTTTATATTATTAATACGCAATAATACTAATTAATGTATCAGTCTTATTATCAAGTGTTAAGAAATCAGTAGACCTATACGTATACATTTTAAAATCAAGATAATCATCATCTAAGATATAATAATAGTAATTCACTTTATGTTTGAACCCTTATTAAGCAGAAAGGCGCTGATTGAATCGTCTCTCTATGAACACAATAATATACCGTTTACAAAAAATATCTTTATTTGTGACTTGCTCGATTTACTGCAAATATGCTACTTCTCGTGTGCAACGAAAAAAAGTCTTATTTATTTCAGTACAAACTGGAACTAGGTGTTTTAATCTTTATGGTTTCAAAACACTTCATCTATTAGTCTATTATTTTAAATCTAAAGGTTGTGTGTTAATATATTATGAAGATGTAAAACACGGGAGATATTTTGAGTGCTAGAGTGGACTTATGGGAATAGACTACATTTGTTGGAATATATGAAAATGAGACGATCAGATAAATTATAGAAACCTCAAAGCCATCTATCATTTATGTTCAGTATTCACGTTGACATTTGAATAAAGGTATGAGAGAAACTCATCAGACGAGTCAGCTCAGCACTTAAGTATATAAGTATGAAGATAGGACCTGCGTAGCTACTAAGGGTTAAATTTTGACATGAATGCAAAAAAACATACTTAGCATGTAAAGGTACTGTTGTATAAGTCCAGTTGTAATACTTTTATATTGACTTCGAATTCAAAAAAACATTAAGTTAAGAGTGTTTATTCAAATGACTAAAATATAAAATATAGGAAAAGGCTAAGTAAATATCCTTATGTTCAAGATCCAAATCACAGTTTTGTGATTAGTTTTTTTTAAAATAAAGTCGAAATAAATTCAGCCAAATAAATTTACGACTAGTTTGGTATCATTCAAAAAAGAATACGATTTAAAACAAAAATATTGTAGAAATGTATTAATTTAACGCCGCCAATGATCTTCGTATCAAAATCGCTATATTATAATCACTCAATTCTGTCACGTTCTGCAATTATATTATATAAAATCATTTAAATATAAACTGTTAGTGATTGACGAAGAATTTTATTTCGTATTGTGATTACATTCTTCACGCAGGATAAATCAAATATTCAAAATATTCAGTTAAAAGCCTATAAACTGTGAAATCTTAGTTTAACTTCAGTACTCTTACACATGACATTTCAAATTGATTAATTTCATGAAGTATGACTTCAAGGATATTTGCTTCAAACTTGAATGAAATCATAGAAAATAAATGATTCCTTATAGTCTTTCTTTTCAAAGTTAAATATCATTATCTATTTCAGTTAAATCATCATATGTCCTCCATCTCATTCACCAGATGGCTGTATTTCACTTCAAAAACTTTCAGATTAATCGAAATAATGCTTAGAACTACGAACAGAGATTATAACTGCAAATGTAAGGAAATAAGTAATTTTAGCAGAGCTAATTATTGATAATTTTTGACACGCTGACATGCTAAATTAAATATAATTAAACAGATATATTTTATAAAGCTTTTCGAAACAGTATAGGCAAGTATCTCATCTTACATAATATTTTTGATCGATTATAAGGATGTGTGTTTTGCATATTGATCACTTGGTTAAAACGCATCATTATGAATATCAGGTGAACAATTTGAATCAATGTGTTGCTATTTATGCCACAATCATTTTTTTATTTAACTTAAAAAATATAATAAAAGTAGCAATGTTTATATAAATACAGAAAGTTAATAGTCTCAACAAGCTTGACTTACAAAAATTTCTTTGACAGAAGTTAAAACACAAATTTTAATGACAGTACAGAAACAGTTAAAGAAGGTTTAAACAACACAGAGTAAGTTAATAGTTTGAACATGTTTGGCACATAAAAAATTCGAGTGACAAACGTTAAATCATGAACTATTTTAATTAGTTATGGTAAATTTTAAACAGTTTAATTTCAATTCTTATTGTGCTCATTCTTCATTCTTTCGTGTAGCATCAATTGTTTATATTCCTTTTATAAATCTATTACGCTGTCGAATATAACAAAATTAAGAAGTCGTTACGAAACTTGTCTACAAAATTATGTAAAAATTATAATCATATATTTTATTTTGATTAATTTTTCGTTAAATTGAAAAAATATGTGCAATAATTAAAAAAAACTTCTTAATTTATTTAATAATCTATTTATCGCTGCTATTGTGTAATATAGTTATTTTATTTATGGACAACTTTCTTTGCTTCTTTTAATTCAACTTTATCATTTTATAACGTTTGACGAAAAATCTAAAACATCACTATTTTACTCGAATGTAGAAAAATGTTCAAATTGCATCATATTATATTGTCATAAAATAATAGAAATTTTAATATGATGACACGGGTATAGACCCCTCACTTGCCCCATACTTGTATCCACCGATGCAACCTACAAGTCCTCTATTATCATCTTATTTTCTCATTCGTTGTCATATGACTGTCATATATGATTTTCTTCGTGTAGCGTCAATTGTTAAAAGAAGTCTAGAGAATGACGTGTGAATTCTCAGAGACTATGCATTAAACTTGCGGTGTTTCTGTCGTATAGAGAGAACCTTTATGTGTTAATGGAGTGTTAACGTCATAGAACAATGAATAATTGAGAGTAGTATCACCTCTTGGGAACAAAAGGAACAAAAATCTGTCGTATATGCTCGTGTATACTAATTTACTGAATTTACAGATCGTAAATTGTGTAACAACGAAATGCATTAGATTTTTAAGTACTTCTTGCTAAAAATAAAGATTTTAGAAAGTTTTATTATAGTATACACTACCTATTATTAGTATTCAACAAATATTAATACTAGGTAGTGTTTGTGATTCTGATTGTTTTCATGATAGCGTTATATCAACAAATATTGTGTGATTAATAAATTTAATAATCTTAATGTTTTTCGATCATTTAAAGCCGCTGTTTTTTCTTAGTTAAAAAACTGCGGTTCGTTGAAATTTTCCGCTTACTAAAGCCGATTCGAAAAATGTATTATCTAATTATATTAAAATCCAATTTTATATGTATGCAGAGTTAGGCATTTTATTTTTATTGTTGAGATTAAGTCATCAGCTTATAGCGGATAAATAAAAAACTGCGGCATCTTCCCGATAAAGAACTTAGTAAAAAATTATATTTGGTTCCTTGAAATTGAAATAAATAATGCTTTTCGTTTTTATGATATGTGCTTAAGTATTCGGCTTAAATTGAACTAAAGAGTTCTTATGATGTGTTATCAACATTTATTGATATTTGATCATCCATGCACACCATGCCCATATAAACGATCATTAAAGCAGCGACAAGAAACATCATCATTAATATATCATTACAATATAACAATAAAATTATGATTGCGATTTTAGAAATTGATGATCGAGAAAGCGAACCAAATTACGACGATTATCCCGACGACAATAATGATGAAGACTGAACAATAGTAAAATTGATTTCCAAAATACTTCAATGAGATTCTGCATAATTTTAATCTTTTTACTAATTATTGAAAATTAGAACGTAAAATAGCAATTAGCAAAGCTTCTAAGTTCAGACTCTAAACTGATATTTTGTCCAACACGTACAATGTCAAGCTTTATTTCGTGTTCTTTTCTTTCGTGTTTGAATATACAGTATGCCTCTAGTGTCTATTGAATCATGAAGGCAGATTTCGTTCTATAGTCTTTCCTGTCTTTCGTTCGTTGGAAGATAATCAATTTAGCTCGAAGCTGAAGATTCGTGTTTTCAACAGAAGCGTAACGAATTCTCACCTTTCAGCTATCTCTCGCTGAACTGTTGCAGTCGATACATTGTCGTGTGGCCAACAGCAAACAGCGTCGTGATGAAATCTATGATTCATTCTGCAACTATCAATAGCAGCACGAATGTACTCTAATTTTAAACAAAGATGAGTAAACAGTATTGGTTCGATGAGAGAAACTTAAAGTAATTAGTGCTCGTATTTTGTTAATAAAATAATGCTGTTTTCAAATAATAATTAAATTATTAAGTGTCAAAAATAGATAGTGTAAATTTAGTCAATGTATTAATTACACGATCGATGATTTAATCAGTCAATCAATCAATTAATCAATTAATAAGACAAAGAAACAGTCAGTCAATTAGTCAAGAATTGACTTTTTAAATGTGGCTATACTAGGCATTGTATTGAATTTAAGTTTGCCATGTTATTTAACATAGTAAATTTTTACCAGCATCCACAGTGTATCAATATAAAAGATATACACCCACCCCCTCCCCCTTGCTTTTAGTAAATCTTATTACATTTAAGACATTTTTCTATATCGTAAGATACAAATTGATCGTTGCAAGACATTATAATTTCAAATTGACTGTATTATACAATGGCTACTAATTTATGAATAGCGTTTTTAATACAATTTAATTACAAATATTACAACTTTTAAAATCTAGGTAATTAAGATATAATACGCATTAATCTTATCAGTATATTGTGTAGTGCAACTTGTCACGTAATGTAAACACTTAATAGCTCTAAGCCTCCTTCTGCAGGATACGGGTGAAACGTGGGACTGCGGGACTGCGGGAATGAATGTGGTGAAAAGCGGGATTGTGTTGCGGGAATGTGTTTCGTTAGTAATTTTATGGTTAGGGTTAAGGGTTAGGTTTTTAGGGTTAGGGTTAAGGGTTAGGGTTATGGCTAACCATAACCCTAACCCTAATCCTAACCCTAAACAGACTAACGCTAGTCTTTTAGGGTTAGGATTAGGGTTAGGGTTATGGTTTTGGATAATCCTAACCCTAATCCTAACCCTAAAAAATTAACGCTAGTCTTTTTAGGGTTAGGATTAGGGTTATGGTTAGCCATAACCCTCACCCTTAACCCTAACCCTAAAAATACTAACGCAACACATTCCCGCAACACAATCCCGCTTTTCACCACATTCATTCCCGCAGTCCTGCGTTTCACCCGTACCCCATTCTGCAGTACCTCAGCCTCGGGCGAAAACTAATGAATGACTGTCACTGCAACGAATACAAAACAACAGTTTCTTCCTAATGAGTCTGTTTGTAATGAAACAGCTTGTCTTGATTCGTATTCATGCCGCTAATGATGAACTGCATCTTTTTGCATAAAGCTTATCTTTAGATTAACAGGGCAATGTCAATAATATAGTATTATGATAACTTTGAAATTGTAGCCGTTGGCTTGTTGTTTCGTATAAATATATACTTATTTACAAAATAAGAAAAGCGTATCTTTAGAGTTTAGTATACGATTGAGTAATAAAGTGCTATCGTTAAAGTTGCTATTTATTTTTTGTAATATTCTAAATATGAAACGTTTTAACTATCATTGAAAAGGTTATGAACCTTAATTGTTATATTAAATGCAATTTTTCATTTTGTTAAATTAATTAAATTGATGATATTGCTTTAATCATTTTTAACGCAGCAACGCTCTAAGTATAGTTAAATAGATTGTAATTAACTAACGGTTACGATTATTTAACGCGTTGTCTCGTTATTATAGTTAACGTTTTGTCATTTTGACAAAAGATAAAGCAATACTTATCGATATATATATATACAGTATTGATAAATTTGAATTTCTTTTCAAAAATAATAATATTTACAAACTGTTGTTGCGAGCATGTCAGACATTTTTTTTACCCGAACACTGCATGTTGATGAAGTTGCAAACTTGATTCACAGGCGAAATGTATCGCACTGAAGGAAGTAAACATCATGACATCATTTGACCGTCTCGTATAAATGATTAAGCTTTCAAGTAGTTATTATACAACTAACACAGCCTTTCCGTTTTTGTCTTTTGAGTTTGAAGTTTCTTATTTTTTTATTTATTATTGCTTTGATAAAAAGAATTTACGATATATACACTTTATAATTATGTTCAATGAACTGCAAGAATAAATAATGATCTTAATGATCTTAATTAAATAATAAAAATACGTTTTCATATTTTTTATTTACAAAAAAACCCATTTCTTAATGCACCCGCATGGATTACATTACCTGCAAAAGTAACAGAGCAACACTCGTAGACTGTTAATAAGCATTTATTGTCGCGTAACCGGATATTGAAAAGAACTGCGGACACTGTAACACATTCTGCATTGCTTGATATTGTTACAAATGAGAATTAACTGAGATATTAGACAACAAAACTGTCAAAACCAACTGTCACGAATAATAATCTACAAGCAAGAAAATGACACCCAGTAAATTACTTTTGTTATGTCAACATTCAAGCATAATGTTTACGTTATGTACTATAACATAACGTAATATTATATTATTTTCATCTATTTCGTTGCGTAAAGAAAGTAAATTAACATAATATTTATGATTAACTGATTACATGCTATCAATTGAGATTAGTGATGAAGACATTTACTTCGAAACTCAACTATATACTTGCTGCTGCATTTCACATTCGCAGCAACGGAATGCAGCAGCTCGGCTGCTGTATACGGAAGACATGATAAATTGCTTCAAGTCAATTTGTCATGGTACTATGAGTGAAACCCCGTCTAGTAAAGATACCCAGTGAGTCGAAATCGTGATATAAGCAGCAGTCTTCAGTAGCGCTGAGATCCGAGAAGTCGAACGATTGAGTAACTCGCTTTTGAAGAACTAGTGAAAAATAGCGCGAAAAGATGTCAATAAATGCCTGTGTAATTGGACTCCTTGTACTGGGGTTTAATCTTATTAACTTGAAGCTAATTGTAGCTTTTGTATCGAAGAAAGACGCGTTTTCAATAACATCAGGTAAACATAGCTTCATTTTTTAGAGATTTTAAATTTATCGATTTTATTAATATAATGAGATTATTGTTAATTAAACTAAAATTATTTAATCTTTATATTCAAAATTTGATTATGAAACATCATATAGATGAGGTAAATCTAACGCACCAGTAAGTTAATGCACTTGTATTTATTCAAAATACATTTGAGTACTTTAAAAAATTCATAGCGGTTTCTACCTATATAATACAGTAAGCCAATAAAAGTCATTGTGATATACACTATACAGTCATGTAGGATCATTCTCTGTATTAAAGTACCATAGTTGAATTTGTCTTTTTCATGGATTTATACTTTCTGATTATAAAAGTGACGGCTCTTGAACTTGCAGTTTGTAACAATAGATACAAGTTGAGTAACTGGATAAAGCATGTCAGATGTAAGTATTAATGCATCAGATTCTAGACCAGTGTACTCTATTTGGCATTTATATTTCATTTATAAAATTGTATTAAACAAATTATAACTGCAATTTATCTGATAATCTTGATAATGTGGAAAGAAGTATTTGGATATATTTTGAAATTCAAGTAGGCCTAATATGGAATTAGTTATTTAGCAAAGTGTTTAAGTGTAATTGTTTTTTGTTTATTTTATATTTTACGTTTAAGCTTTAAATATTGCGAAAATGTGATTGATGAGTTATCGGTTCTTTAATAATATTGTAATTGTACGTAGGATAATTTAAACTGCTTACGTTTTCCCATTTATTTGGTGTATTCTTTGGTTTCTATTTATGTTGTTCACTAAATTGTGAATAAAGTTTTAGATATTTATTCGTTTGCATTGACATTAATTGAATATTGAAATAAATCCAGCATATACCGATCATAAGCGAAAATTAAAAAAAAAAATTGAATTAAAGTTTCATTTTTGACTTTATTTAATTTATTGCCTTAATTCTTTCAACAAACACCATGACACTGAGTTCATTTTAGCAATAGATTTAATACTAACAATATAGACTAATTGCAAAAACTGTGCAGCAATTAATTAAATTAGCTTAATGTCATCGATCGGTTGTTTTGTCAGGAAATATTGTTCCCTGAATGAAAGCATTTATTCTTCGATGTTTCAACAAGAAAATTTAATAAATGCGAAATTAAATTCGTCAATTTTCCGGAATAGCGATTCTGAGACAGAACAGAATCTAATGTAGATTTGAGCGATGTTATTGAAAACAGCAAATATATTACGATCAAAACATTTCACCTGATGACCTGATCGATGCAGAAACAAAATAAGATAGAATATCAACTGTAACTTAATGAAATTTATCAAAAATAAAATGATTTTTTGACAATATTTTAAATCTATTCTAAAATAATACAATATATGTGCGTTTGTGTGTGCGTATGTGTCTGTATGTACAATACATTGTGTTTGTATAACTTCTTATATATGTATTAACTTCATTTTCGGAACTTATTGATAAATATTAATTATTACATTTATCGATTATAAATACTTATTAGGAATTTAATAGGAAGATATAGTATTTGCTTATATTGTCTTGAATGAATGCACTAAGATATCTAGATATTTGCTATTTTTCAGAAATTTGATACGAAGAAAAAAGCTCCAGTATTTTCTTAACAAATTCAAATGATTTTTTTTAATAAGTTTATATATTCAACCAGATGTCGTCAATGTTCTTCAAATTATACAAACACAACGTCAGTAAATAAGAATCTATTAATTCTATGTTCTTCTTTAACATTGCTATCTTTTATGGAAAATATTGACAAATGATCGTGCTGCTAGATATCGTCTGATTTTGTGTTGGACTCCTTTGACTCGTATTATAGTTGACGTTGATGATATGGTGAAGGCATCACTTAAGTATTTTATAAATTATTTACAAATTGCTTCGTGATTATCTCAAATTTCTATATGATGCTATATTTTGATGGTAATATCGAGACAAATTATAACGTATTCGAAGTCTGATTGTACTTCTGTATCACTTGGATTTTATAAATTTGCATCATATTGCCAATGTAATGCTCAATGCATGTCATTGTTAAAATTGTCGTAAATAGCCGTATTACTTTTCTATCATCTTTCTTCCTACATTTTAAATTTTTAATCGAGAAAACGAAAATAAAACTTCACAAAGAGATCGGCAGAACATTTATTGCATTCTATACTTCTACTAAAATTTTAAAAAACTTTTTCAAAACCTGTTTAAAAATTTTACAAACGACATTGCAAGCAATATTGGAAACGAAATTGAAATTGAGAGCGAGTTTCTTCTATTAAGATTTTATCAATGAAATGTTTGATAGGATTGGGTATATATCATAACAAATCACTCTAGTTAATTCACATTCCTTCGTTTTATTTAACAATGTTCGGCCCTTTCTTTTATTTTAGTGCGTTTATTCGTTTTCATATCAGTTTAAACGAATTATTTAATAATGAGAACACTTGACTCTTAAACTAATACACTATATAATTTTCTTTTAAGCAGATTATTAAATCCATTATTAAATGTCAATAATTATCCAAAGTTAAAAATAACTATAATAAAATTATAACTAATATACATTAGATTAATGAGAAATCTTTGTGTATTTACAAAATAAAAAAAAGTTAAAAGTTAAATTTTTTTTATTGCAGATATCATGTACGACTTTTCAGTATAATTTTTTTATTACATAAAATAGATAATTTAAAATTCTATATTCTATAATGAAAGAGTTTACATAGAACATTTAACAGCGTATTTTTAATTAAAATAAATTCAAGCCTTAAGACACTGCACTGCATATACAAACTAAGTTCCTGTAATTTTTTCTGCAAATCAAAAGTAGCTCCAAAGTAGATGTGCGTGAGATTCAATTACTTTACGGCAATGAATTAGGATCACGTCTGATGCAAAAAAGAAATCTCAATTATTTCTAATTTTGAAAGTCTCAGTTAATAAACCACGACATCATGCTATTAGGATGCTCGCGATTTTATAGAAGTATTCCGGCGTATCCAAATTAAATATTATTATTCTTATCAAAGTATACATAGATCTCGTGAAAGAGGCCGCAAAATAGATACAAACGAATTGCTGCTTTTGTTATAAAACATTTTAGTTAATATATTTAATGTTGTAATTTGAATAATTTCTAAATTGATATTGTACGTTGGTTAATAAAAAGAATATTAATTTTTTATACATTAGGATCCAAATACTAGTAGAACTCATCAACTGAGATACCTAGATCAAAGATTCAGTTTTATAATATTCGCTATTAAATTGAGTGAATTTATGAAATTTAATTAAGTTATAAGATTAACTAAATAAATTAAAATCTCGGTAATTTTGTTGCTTGTAGTTGCTCAATAGTTATTAATCACT
This sequence comes from Oconnorella tubifera, assembly GCA_034700105.1. Lineage (NCBI taxonomy): Eukaryota > Metazoa > Annelida > Clitellata > Enchytraeida > Enchytraeidae > Oconnorella > Oconnorella tubifera. The sequence continues at coordinate 9,721 of JAQIXG010001209.1, read as the reverse complement.
AAAATAATTCAAACTAATAACTGATCGCTGTATTTGATTCAGAGTAATCACGCCTGTTAAATCTGTTGCGTATTTCTGACTGATATATTTAATGTCAGGGTGATTCATATTAAAATAAAAACATTAAATGCTAAAATTTGTTTGTCAAAGATTGATCATAGAAATTAAATTATTAGTTCATTATTAGTCAATTAAAAACTTTCTTCTGGCATCAAATAGTTTCACGACGGGATTCAAATCTCATAACCCTCACTCTCTCAATTTTTTTGGTTTTGTCTTTAAATCGCAGGGTGTTACATTTACTCAGTGTAAATAGAACATACCACAGCCTACTTTAAATTCTAGTTCAAACACTAGAGTGCTTTAAGGGTCAGGGTTTTGAAACCTGGGCGTGATTTTATCATAGTACGCCTGAGACATATATTCAAACTACAACTTTCATTACAAGTAGTTTTATCTTAGAATTAACTTAACAAACCTTATATAGATTGGAACTCTAACCCTAATACGATGCAAGTATTGTAAAGCGAAGTCCAAAGCTCTGAGAGTGTTCTAAACTATTGCAACTGAGAAAGGCCAGATTGTGAGCGAAGGATAGGGAACCTGATACTTGAAGATCTTACTTTAATGAAGAGAAAAACACTAATAGAAAGTCGGTTCATATGCTCAAGAGTTACTCGATAGTTACAATGTAAGCATTATACTGAAAAGATTGAAAAACTAAAACTAATCTATTTCAAACTATGACAAAAAATCACCTGATGAGCTACAAAGTGTTAACAGTAAAAAATACGTATTGTCATCAGCACTTGCATTGTCTACAAAGTAAAGTACGCTTTTAACGTAGAGCAGCTGATGCAACAATTTAATAATGGACTTTTTCTTAATGTTAAAAACCTTGAAAAATCGAAAAATCATATTGGCAGCATTAACAGTCACATGTAATGCATGCTTATTTTTAAAGGATTGCGCCTGAAAAATACTGCACGTTTTATGAGTAGTTCGCATATTGTGTAATTTTTAAAATTGTGCTTTCTGATTTTTCTACTTTATGATATATTTACCTTCTGTAGTAATTGATTAGTAAATTGTGAGGAGTATGTTTTCTGTAATTTATCGAATCTGTCTAAACAAAAATTATATTCGTATTTATGCTTCATTGTGGTCGCTGCTAGACTGTGCATCAGTTACTTTGTTGCTATCAGAAATATATATAGTACGCTATAAGTGCAAATAGATTTATATATGTTGCTTTGCATATCTTTATATATAACAGTCCACGTGTAGAATATTTACATATTCATACCTTATTTAAACATTTCGTTTAATTTATCAATAACACTCGTGCTTTTAAGATTATCTATTAAGATAATTTCAAAAGATATCAACTTAAAATTGAACCTTTACCAACCATTTTCCCCCCGAAAAAATAAACACAAATAAAACATCCAACGTAGCAGTACAAATCTCGCCATGTTTTACACAAGGCCAGATGGTGGATCCTGATATAGAGCTCACTGCTCTGATAAAATTATCCTCCTTTTTTCGTCATCTGGCCGCGTCCAGCAACACGGTTTAATTAATTCGGTAAACGATTCGCGACACAGTCGAGGTTACTGCGAAATGAGATTCGCTTGTCTTCGCGTCGCGTCGCGCCGGGTGTGACCGAATATTTGTTGCGCGTCGGTCGATGCTCCGTTTAGTAGACAACGAGACGATTGATTAGTTTGCGGAATATGCTCCAAGATATATTTTGGTATCTTTGAAGATAGAAGCCATATATCACGATGCTCTGTTATTCGCTAGGTGTTTGCTATATACTTTAGTGTTTAATTTACTTGTGTGACTCTTAATCAATAATGATATTACTAAAAAATTATTATGTTATAACACTGAATATTAAAGTGTGATCATTTATTTTAGCTATGGGTTGCTTTTATGTCTCAGTAATAAACGAATTCATTGAAATTATTTTAACTAAAAAACAATCTATTAAGCTTTATTATACAGTATACTAGATTTTCTCATCTTAAACAATAAGGTTATATTTATTTAAATCATCTCAATATTTACATTTCAAATTTAAGTTTAATTTCAATATCTACAGCTACATTTGATTCCATCCAAGCTTTAAATTTAAACAAACTTTTGGTAACAGGACAATTTCCCCCCTGGTCAATTTCCCCCAGATCAATTTCCCCCCTATCAATTTTCCCCTAGTCAATTTCCCCCTGCGTCAGAATGGAATTTCCCCCTGCGTCAGAATGGAGGGGCATGAAGTTGCTTAGAAAACTAAATATTTTGACATTTATTTGTGTGAATTGTATTCAAATCCCCCCCTCCCGCTATGAAAAGCATGTTGTAAAAAATGACTAGATTTGTAATGTTCATATATTGTGTGAAATTTATTTTATGAATGGGGGGAAATTGACCAGGGGGGTATTGACCCAGGGGAATATTGACCGGGGGGATATTGATACCGGGAAGAATTGACCGGGGGAATATTGATAGGGGGATATTGACCGGGGGGATATTGCCCTAGACTCGGTTTCGTTATTACAGCAGCAAAGCAATTTCTACACATCGATTTAGAAAACTTCAATGCATCACAAAAACAAACTAAAATTAAGCAGGCATTTAACGTATCTTCCAGATAACGTGATGACGAGAGACTACTGTCAGACCGAATACTTCAACGCGTCATGTCCGACAGATCACGTCATTATGATAACGAGCGGACGTTACGGACGTATGCATAGCGGACGTTGCGTCACCGGAAGTTACGGCTCCATGGGATGTTCCACGGACGTGTTCGCCTTCATCCATCGCAAGTGTTCGGGGCAGGCGCAGTGCCGGCTGCACACGATGGACCCCGGGCTGCATCAGACGGAGCCCTGTCCTAAAGATTTGGCAGCATTCCTTCAAGTCGGGTATTATTGCATTGCAGGTTTGTAAGAAATATTTTATCTGAATATTACTTTAATATAATTATCCGAACATGAGAAAGCAATCGATTATTATTAAAATGTAACCATTTATAAAGGATAAGCAAGTTCCAAAATGTAATTTTTTGGCTGATTTATGTTTAGTTGACGATAGGTGATAAAACATAATTCTTGGCATTTATTGTAGTATATATGTATTATTTTTTGAATATATAAAAATGAAATTGTTATATTTATGTTTATATTCATTATATTTATGTAACTAATTCATAACGTATTTCGTACATTCATTAAGCTTATATAAATTAAACATATTGTTCAATAAATGTCAGATCACACGGAAACATTTATTACTTGCATCTTCATTATGAAGTTTGTACACAAAGTTTGACTTATGCGAAGTATATTGAAGCCACTGGTCGCTGTTGTGTACAAACTCTTGGATTTCGAGTAGCGGTATAAATAATTCAATACAGACATTGGAGCTTTGTGAAATGCTTTAAATCCTCAAAAGACGACAAATGGACCGATCGTTAATAATGCAACTGTAAAGTGTGTATAGGATGCAGAATAAGATAAAGTTTTGTTGATTTGTGTCGTGTGATGTAATCTAAGAGACTACCAGTTTTATAATACTCTAGTTTAAGTCATCGCCGAGCACAAGAAGTTTATTGTAAAGCCAAACAAAACAATTATGGTATTTATATAGTATTAAAGTGAATACCACTTTAATGCATAAAACATAAATTTCGTATTAACGATTAGGTGTTTTTTTGATGCAGCGATTACCCACAAGAATATCAATAATGAACAAAATTGCAATAATTCTATGACAGAGCATATCTTGCTATCATCTAGTTTAGTCTAAACATTCGAGCGGTTTAAATAATATATTACTTTCTCCTTTTATTATATATGAATTTTTTTTTAACTTCGTTTATTTTATAGTTTCCACAGGAAGCCAACAACAATGCAAGTCTCAGGGGTACATACTACTAACGGGATCGTCTCTCTTTGGTCATTTATCCAGTTCATCCATTACGAAAGATTACGGCCTCGGGACTACAGACTGTCCCTGGCGTCTTGAGGCGTCGCCCGGTCAAAGAATAAGACTGACACTGTTAGCTTTCTCCGGGAGGAATTCAGAAGGACAAGATGGGTTAGATGTGTCCACTCCTTATGGCTGTCATGAGATTGCATTTATCACAGAGGAAGTTTCTGAACGAGACATAGGTAGCAGAGTTGGACATAGCTCTGGAGTTCCATTGAAAGCATGCGCTGAGAGTTATGAAGGACATTCAAGGAATGCTTCGATGCCAATGTTTCTATCACAAGAGTCGAGTGTTATAATCAGATTTCATTCAAAGCAAACGCTTCAGAGTTTGTCCCCATTCGTCATTAGATACGAAGGTATGGAATCTCTAAGTTAACTTTCAATTTATAGGCCAATAATAAAATATTTTTTTGTTTAATCAGCAATTTAATTTATTAAACTACTAATTTTGAAATACAGATTTCATTAGGAAATTTCAGACTGTTTACTGCAGATATAATAAAAACGATTACTACTTACGTACCTTTATTATAATTAAGAAATATGTTTTTTATCTACAACTTGCTGACTTTTACTCACAGACGTGGCATACTTAGGGTTGCTGTCAACCGGCGAATTATCTGGGTGACAACTGTTTTCACTTATTTACACTGTTCATTATAAAATATTGCTTCATTCTTTAATTCCTGCACAATAGTAACAACAGTTAGTACATTTATTTTGGTATCACCACACTCTCGCGGAGTCACTATTTGCATTCCATACCACCGTGCATCATCTAATGACTTCACTCGTACATGAAAACTAAAGATATAAAATTTTATCATATATATAATAAGTATAATGATTTTATTTTATTAAATATCATCATAATAAGTTTAACTTTCAGCTGAAGGTTGTCCCACTGTGTTGTCGCCACCTGGTGGCTGGAGTCGCGTTGAAGATGATCACGTGGTTCTTGGTTGTAACAATATAAACGATATCTGGCAACTTACTTGCATTGGAACGAACTGGACCGGACAAGTACCGAACTGCACGGGTCAATGTATGTGAGATCCATATCTGTCACATTGCTTTAAAACTAAATATTTTCTATGTGCTCCATAAAAATGCTTTTATGCTCGGTACAAGTTTTTCATAGTTGTCATCAGATAAAAAGTAATTTGTAACTTCTGATAGAAGTAGAATATTGAAATTATTCATTTTTGTGCTACTGATGGCGATGAATTCTCTATGAAATAGTAAAAATACCAGTAAATTAAAATTTAATTAAAATTAAAGCAAATGATAATGTATTGACTATTTAATATTATCTAAGTGCAATTACTTGTTTTTACTTAGAGAGCTAATATTTTTAGAGCTTTCTAATTTTATTTTTCACATTATAATTGAATGCAACTAGCTATAGGTCTATTCGTTTTTTGCAGTTATAGATGTAACTTATTGAAACTATTTTATTTTTGGTTCTTGATTCGTTATGTGAATACAGCTTAATATTAACAAACAGTTGTTGAATATTTTTTAGTAGATTTTAAGCAATAACAACAAATGTGTGAAACTTTAATATACCCATTAACGTTTATAACGATTTCGGTGTCCAAACATGTTAAATCTGAGTATTTAATGATGGTAATAAATTAACTTGATTGAATTACTATAATTTAATAAAATGAGAATCCGCTTCGCTTTGCATTAAATATCAATTTGTAATGAACGTTAAAACAATTTGAGTTTTGAAAATACTACAGAGCAATTCAGCATCACAAATAATTAGACTATTTTTCAAGTATTTTCGACTGAGCTATTACTACATCACTTCTATGATAGAAGGCGAATTTAAGAGATGGTAATTCTATCTCTTAAATTCGTCACTTCAAGTGAACATGATTTAGTAGTAAGTTAGATATTTGACACATTTGAGACTCGCTCACAACTACTTCATCATTGACAATGACGAAGTAGAAGTTCACGACATTATCGTTAGGAAAAATTGCACGTAAGATTTAACCTTTGTCCCTCGGTCAAATATTTGACTCATTCATGGTTCGGATTATTTTTAGGCTAGTTTACCCGCTTGTCAGTTAATTCTTCAATGAGTGAAGTTTTGAGAAGATCCCTTCCTGTATATTATTATGTGACATTCTATAAACTTGCTACTTTTTTAGAGACTATAATTTCTTCAACGTTTTACTTTATTATTATCCCTTTGTTGTTTTCTATTAATTCAATCTTATTGTAGTATGTTCCTTGTAATTAAAAAGTCGCATTTATTTCAAGGTTCCGTCATAATATACTTTAAAACGTTAATACTTCGAAAAAGATTACAAATAAAAAGAATTCATATTACATTAAAAAAACTTTACTGTATCAGAAACCATATCTGTTTAATAAAATAATTTTGCGATGATCTTTTTATGATGTGGCGTTTAATATTCATTTTAATCAGTATAGTGTTACTGCTAACATTAATTATTTATGTATTTCTGACGTTATGGTGCTTCTTCCTATCTGCAATCATATCTTTCTTCATAATCTTTTATGTTTTCCGATTATTGAAGTCCAGCATGCGTGCAATAAGTTCGACAAAATTTTTCAATTAAATCTCATTATTCGTATAATCATGAATTAATGCCTTTCTGTTGAACTCAGTCTTGTAGACAATCTTATAGATATACTAGCTATAATCCGTCGAAAATGATGGACGTTTTCGTAAATTTAATGAAACATTTTAATTTCGATTTTACTTCAATTAAGTAGACCTATAATTTTATATTCTAATCGTAGCTTATTATGTTAAAACACATAATTCTCTACGGATATATTTAATTACTCCTTCCTAAAATTTAATGCAGCATCGGTCTAAAATGTTATTTAATTTAAGACTGAATGCACAGCAATCCTAGAAATGACAAGTTTAAAGCAGTGGTTTTACTTGGGAAGGAGGGGACGTGAGGAAAATGATTCCATGACGTGGGAGGCTACATTAAAATATTTTCTGATATGCGACAAATAAATGAAATAATATTGATAAATGAAAACGACATTGTCAAAATATCGTCATATGAAAACGATAACCACTCTACCGTAGTGAAGAAACTGGTGTAAAATAACATTGCAATTAATAATGTCATTAGTGTTGGATTATATGTAAATGCAGAGAGATTATTGTCAAGAAATTTGAACATATTATAATTTTGCTTAGCATTCTTGTAATTTAGTTTCTTTGTGTGTATATACTTTATGATATAAATTTTATCCTATGTTGCAGTGTCAACTTGGAGTCAGAATCGGATAAAAAATGAAGACGGCGAAACCTTACCATTGGGTAATTAAAATTTACTTTAATAAAATGATAACTGGATTTTTAATTTGAGCATTAAGCGCAGTAGAACACATGCTGTATTAGGTACCGGTAGTTAAGCTTATCAATGCTAATCTTAACTATAAAGAATAACTGCACTGTAGTGTCTTTTGATGTATCCATTAATTTTTAAAATTTGTAAATGCTGATGAAAGAGGAGAATGTAACTATGATTCAAATATTATTCCTGTTATTATGATTAAATCAATCAATTATTTAAATGATTGATTAATTTATCAATAAATAAATCAAGCAATTTCATACAATTAAAGGAGACAGTATTTCAGTAACAAAAACACATTTAAGTATATACTATTATATACATAAAATAAAATTCCTATAAATATTGGATATTTTGCACTTTGAAAACAGATGAATTTAGAAATGTAGCCTCTACCTCATAATCAATGATGTAATGATGTCCTTTTGTTAAAAATATTTAGAATGTAGTTTTAAATCACATAACCAGTAACTGAGTTGGTTGTTATATTTTAAAATGAAGGTATTCTTCTAGTGGTGGCCACTGGTGTAGCTCTGGGAGTATTTCTTGGTGGAGCTTTACTTTCAGTTATATCTGTGATTATCAAAAGGTTAGCTTTGATACTATCAATAGTTGAGTTTATGATAATACTGTGTATTCTGCTTTTATAATAATATCAATTTAAATTTATTTTCATTTCATTATTTGAGACATGATCGAATTAATTACACTAAATAAGACAGCAAAAGATCTGGCTAAGTAACATCAAGTAATTTGACTGTAATGTTTCCGCTTTACTGAATAAAATTACTATTCTGGAACAATAAAATATTCTTTTAAAAATAAATTTAATGCTAGTGTTAGCTTCAACGTCTGGAGCATTGTTCTAATTCGGTAATACAGTAGTCTAATGTAATATACCCACAAAGGATAATATCTGTGACATGTATTACTAATATTTACAAATAGCCCTCAAAATTATTTTATATATTTTTCGAAATTTCATATTAAAATACTTCAACATAGTTAAAACTTCAAAACATAGATGTTACCTACCACTAAAAGTTAAGTCCAATTATGGGCCAAAATATTATATTGTAATATTTTCCAGAAGAAGAAATAATGAAGCAGCCATGACACCGGATGTACTGGAATCCGGTGGCGGCCATTATGACTCGTCGATGACGTACCCTCGTCACGTGATGCACTGTACTTATCACAACGGTAGCCTTCCTGCCAACGTCAGCAAAGTTAGAATATTCCACGATTCAGACACAAGTCCATCGCATCATTGTTGCACTGATGAACTATCCAAGTTGCACCGCTCTGATTTTGTAGACGTTTTATACGAGACTCAGTGCGTTAGAAATAATATCGCCGCTCATCATAACGCGTTACCGTTGCATAATTATCAGACTGTGTTGATAGGACAAAGTTAAGTTTAGCCGCACTTCATGTAGTCTTGTGTATCAGTTTGTCATTTTTTAATTTAAGTGATAGAAATCAAAATAGAGTTAAATTTGTAGAGTGACTTTCTTTGTTCAGGGTCAATTTGAGTCATAAAATTCATAGTAAGTTTAAAAGTTAACATTAGCCTGATATTTACAGTAGATTGTTATTAGTGAACAATGTCAAATATGCAACTGATCCTAATGATTTTATTGAGGGTCGTATTGCTGAAGGGTGCTGCAAGTCACTGTAAGCTCATACAGAAGACTTGAATCCAGATCTTTTACTTTAGAGTCTTAATCCTAAACAGAAAAGAAGTTCTGTATCCATTTACAAGATTTAAGCACAAGTTTCGAAGTTACTGTACATTACTCAGTAGAATTTCTGACAGTCAAATATTAAAACACAATTATATTTTGTTTATAAAGTTATTTATTTCAAAACTAAAATTGTTATAATACATAAGCACAACTGAGAATGAAGATGGAATCGTGATCAAAATTAATGAACTTCTTAGCACGCATATTTCAATATAAATTTACAAGCATCTAGAATGTCTAAAATATAATAAAGTGTCGTGCGGTATAATATTTAAAGTACAGATACAAATATAAAATAATCATAATTGTGAATCTAAAGTTCTCTAAAACATCACATTTTCTTGATATTAAAGATTATTTTGATTTTCTGAAACTGCAATGTTTCGCTATCTTGCTGCACCCTTTGGCAAGAAAGATTGAGACAATGTCTAATCAATGATATTTGTTCTCTAACATTCAAATAGGTAATAATAATTATTATTATTTGACGAACATTAAGTACATAATCTCTGTGTTAGGGAGCATCCATTCAGGACGTCCCCTAAGAGGGGGGGGAGGGGGTTTCTACAAAGGGGACATATGGGGACAATGGGGGGGGGTGGGTTCAAGTGC
>JAQIXG010001208.1:0-23585 GCA_034700105.1 Oconnorella tubifera | reverse complement strand
TACGTTAATATGTAATAGTTATTACGTTAATATGTAATAGTTATTACTTTAATATGTAATAGTTTTTACGTTAATATGTAATAGTTATTACGTTAATATGTAATAGTTATTACGTTAATATGTAATAGTTATTACTTTAATATGTAATAGTTTTTACGTTAATATGTAATAGTTATTACGTTAATATGTAATAGTTATTACGTTAATATGTAATAGTTATTACTTTAATATGTAATAGTTTTTACGTTAATATATAATAGTTATTACGTTAATATGTAATAGTTATTACGTTAATATGTAATAGTTATTATAACTTTGTTGCAGTTGCCCTTCGTCGTGGAGTGGAGACAGATGTGAAGAAAGATATTTTGATCCTCATCAATGTAAGATTATAACTTTTTTAATTTAAAAAATCTTTACTGATTATGTCTAGTCTAGTCTTCTTTTATCTTGTACCCTACAACAGCATTGAAATAATTTCTGTGATTTTAACGCGCGAAAAATGTCATATTTTTAAGACTACCAAAAAGCTTTTGACGTTCACTTTTGAACGCATTTCGACACAGCTAAATTGAGAAATGTTTGACAAGTTTTTGCGGAGATTTTTTCGACCAGAAATCGATTGTATTTACATGGCTTGAGCAGATGCTTCAACACGAACGTCGTAATATTATACAAGCAACTTCTTTCGAACAAAACGCCCACGACTTCGATGAATACCAATTGATAGAAGTAATACATCGGTAGACGACTCGCAGAACTCTGGATGTTTGCATATTTCTACTTAATTTAGAATCGTCGTGCTGTTTTTAGACGATTTCTATTTTAGAATATTTGTAATTAGTAGACCTGATGATGAGAATGCGGGTCTAAAAATAAATGGAATGTCTTATAATGAGTGTGTTATGATTTTTTTTGCTCAGATAAATGACAGTTGATCTAATGAAATTGTAGATTTTACTATAGACATGATTATATAGGGAACTAGAGTATATAAGGAGTAATAAAATATACAAAATGTTGCTTGGTGAGATGAAAAAATATAATTTTAATTTAATATTTAATAATAGATTACTAATGCAATTAAACTCAAACGAAGCAAATTGAGTATTGTTAAATTATTACATAATGTAATACAAATATAAACTAAAATATGAAATTAATTAAAATGAGAAAATTATCGAATTAATTAAAATAAAGAATCATATAATTTTCTGCCAATCCTTAATGACATTTCTGTTAATTTTTATATTTAGTTATATTTTTGTTTCAAAGGGTCGGCAAACATCAAGACAGCGGCAGTGCGAGAAGAAACTTGCATCGTTCTCTTGACTTCCATTATTCTTCTTTTTATTGTTTATAGAGTCTTAGGGTGAGAACTTAATCGCGCTTTTATTATGTTAAAGAGTTAGTTTGTTTTGACTTGTAGGCCTGTCGGTTATAACAATCTTTATTACTATATATCTTTATTCGTTATCAAAGACAGAAATATAGGATAATACAAATTAAATTAGCGCAACAATTACAAGGACATGGAAGTGCAAAGATAAAGATAATAATAATTACAAGGGATATATTTTAGAATTATAGATTTTATTAAAAGGTATTCTCTGATTGTTTTAATTGAAAGAATAGCACCGTGTTTAAAAAATATTAATGTAGGATTTTATTTATGAATGAATATAATTAGAATTTTATATTCACTATATTAACTTCCTTAACTGAGAAAAAAAATATTTTGCTTTTCAGATATTGCAAGAGGGACGGTAGAAGCAGAGAAATAAAATCTTCAGCAGTTTGTAATGATGGTTCAGTTGTTCAATCGATGAAAACACCACTTTATGAAAATTATGATACAATGAACTTTAAAACACAACGACTAGTAGATGAAATCCAAAAAGATTCAGTTTTGAGATTCAACAAATTCCATCAACTTAAGCATTACAAAGAGACGCGCGTTGATAACAATTCCGACACCCAAATTTTACTATCCGTGTCTGGTAAAAGTTTGATTGGAGCGGAAAACACTGAATGTGATTTCATTAATATGAAAAGAAAGAAAATTTAGAAAACGTTTCAATAGGCTAATTCTAATTCTGCATAGCCATGCGATCGAAATGTAAATATACATTTATCTTAACAACATAAAAAAATTCTAAGTATATCAATAAGTATGTTAATTACGCTGTGATTTCAGTATTTACTACATAAATAATAGTCAAGGAATATGTTACCTATAGTGACCTGTCAATTGACAGTTAGGATATTGGCCTGTTCAGTTTGATAATGTTTTGCTAAATTCTCAATTATTATTCAAGCTCAATAATTGATTGATTATAATGTTTTTTCATAGACAATCAGAGAAACCATGCAGCTGTTGATTGTGGTTATTCTGATTCTATTTTGAATAGAAAACTTAGTACAGAATCGAATAATTTTAGTAAAAGATAAATTTTTTATTTAATTATAATTTAGTGATTTCTTTATTTTAATCATTTAAAAAATCATTGATGAAACATTTCTATAGCTAATTTTAGTTGTTCATTGTTAGTTAACTACATGCCTATGGTATATTAGTATATTGTTGTATTTTATCTTAAATGTTTTTCCTTTTAAATTTATTCAATATTTCAAAATTAATTAATGCATTGTCCAAAAAAATAATAAAAAATTACGTGTTTTATATACTGAGACTTTTCTTGTCGTTCCATGCAGTACTTTTTTTTGGGGAGGAGGGGTTGGGTGGATAGGGGGGTGCCTTGTTTAGGATGATTTTTTCAATAAAACTGCCTTGTTTTATAATAAGCATTCTTTTCATTCCCTGGAAATAATCAATAAAAATTTTGTTGGAATGCGTGGATTTTTCTTGACAACTTTATCTAAAAATAAACCACAGACAAGTATATACTATTTCTATTATAGCTAGTAATTTATAAAAATTCTTTATTGTTATAAAATGAAAAAGAAATCGAGCAAACTGTGATTGATGCAACATCATATAATTAGCTAACAGTTATATTGTAATAGATACAGAAATGAAAGAAATTGTTTCCATTAATTTTTTTCAAGCTAAAATGTAAGTACCTTGCATTAAATTTATGTATCAGTTATTTTTTTAAATGCAAGCATTATTTCATAAGTAAATTATTTAAAAATGAAAAGAGTTTGCAAAATTATTAAAAGTTTAAGCTCCGAACACGAATTTATTTTCTAATCTCATAAATTCTCTGCAATAATATCTACAGCTGATAGATATAATTAATTTTACTTGATAAGACGATCGCTGATAAATATAATATTATTCTGAATCAGTCGTTAACACAATCAGTGACTAATGTAAGTCTTATAGCCGCAAAGTCGCGGTAAAGGCAGACTGAGATAGTCGCAAAGATAGCCACAAGCTCTCTGATGTGAACTGAGTATTATAACGAAACAAGATTCTGACTTCACGCTGTTAACTATTTATAAATGACTTTGTCTAATAGCATCTTTACTCAGTTGATAGAGAGATCATCATAACCTTGACTCTCGATCACTTAGTATAAAGGTCTACAATGAGAAGAAAAGCAACTGTTACATTAGACAGAATATTAGTATCGTAAAAAGCAAAGCGACAAATAATTCATAGGACTTGATGATTTTTTTAACTTTCGAGCTTTTCGGTAAGTCTTGCATAATTTAATTGACATTAAATTTTGTAACATCTGATGGCATAAAAATAGTATCCCGACAAACCGGCGGCAAATAGCCACATTTACCGGACAATTAACCCGTAACCCGAACCATAACGCCAACTTTAATACTTTATAATATTATGTTGATAATTAAGGCTTGATTTACTAAACAATTAATACTTATTCCTTCTCGTTATTTTATCATTGTTATTGTTAATAGGCCATATATCCATTTTACACTAATTAAAAGTAACATACTTGATTAATTAAAGTATGGACTAGTTAACAGGCTGATTTGTGCGATTTTATGACACTATTATGCAATATAGGCCTTTGGTAATTTTTATTTTTATCAATATAAGTTTTTGATTGTTTTATTATAAGTCAATCTTGCAATATATCAAGATGTAGAATTACATCTATTATTCTACATTTTAAAATCAAAAAGCTCACTGCAGAAATAGAAACTTTTTAAAATGTTATTAAAACTTTCAAACATTGAATTCTTTCAAATTCAGTGTGGCTCTCTATCTCTTTCATTAGAACTGAAACCATTAAAAATATCTCAATGAAATTTTCCCGTCAGAAACTTGATTTTAACCATTGTTAAACTGTACAATCTTCTTTTATCAGTCTAGGAGTGGATTTACCAGGGAGGGATTATTACATACTTCAACATACTTCAGAGTTTTTCATTTTTTCAGATAGACCTATCTATCCCCCTCTCCTCAATCAGATCTCTTGTTGCAATTTTGTAGGCTTACCTACCCTTAATACTGTATAATAGATACAAAATTTCATCTCTCAATGCAGATGAACGGAAGCAACGATAGTTTAAAAATTACAGTTTGAGAGGGAAGGGGAGGGGGAGGGGGGTGGGGAGAATAAAAATTGATGTCATATTTGGATATTTTATTAAATTTTTGATACAGACCTAGTAGGTGTATGGCGAAACACTTTTTCCAGATCAATGGTGTTTAAGGAATGTGTTGTCTGATAATTATAAGTCAAATAAAGATTAAAATTATTAAAACAAGTGGGAGACCGGTTCCGTTTCAAGCTGTGAATAATATAATAGAATATTTGAATATTATTATATATTTCCTGTGACTTTAAATAATATTTTTTTATTTCTTTCATTATTAAAATGTCCTATATCTTAACTAAAACAAACTTTTGATATGTACAGATTCTATAGTATGACATAATGTGCACGTGCCATAAATTAAAAAATAAAGGTTATAAAATTACGTTAAATTGCAACAAGATCATGTTTTAAAAATTAAATATATATATTGCCTCTGCAATACAATATTTTATATATTAAACATGACATAATTTTGATGTAGAACAAACTATTTATTTTAACAAAATTTTGATGTAGAATGAGATATCATCATGAAATATTATTAAACTGATGAAGCTCCCAGCCTGAGGGGCTATATGAATAAATTCTGCGCGCAAATTTTAATTCATAATAATTTATTCTATTCAAAGTAAACAACTATAATTTTTTCTAGCCTCTTTTACTTAAAATTATTTTTATCGAAATCTTGCCACGTTTCCGCAACTAATCAATTGCCATAGCCTAAGCATACCCCTGGATAATTTAATAAATAAAGGCATTGCCGTGAAAATGAAAAATTAGAAAACTTGACGAATGAGTGTTACCTAATTATGAATATACTACTAAACATAATTGCTTCCAAATGAATTCATGTTTAACTGTCATGTTATACATTCTGTTGGGCGTATGCAGAATTAACTAATCTGCAGACAATAATTTGTAACATCTCACATCTGGTTTTTTGAAGATGCTGCAACAAGTAAAATCTAGCAAAATTTTTTATTTACGAATAATAGAAACAATATTTGAGTAACGACGATTATTTTTACTTTATTGCTTACAAATTTGGTGTGTTTATAAGTCAGTACATTATTATGATTAAGCATATTACTAAATTATAAAGTTACAAATAACTGATAGCATACAGGCATTAAATTAGATAGTATTCTGAGATTATAAGCCGCTTTCTTATTAAAAATTAAATTGAATTAGTAATTATTGGCTAAACACAACATTCTGCCCAGATAAAGATAATTTCACGCGTCATTTATAGCCGGAAATATGAATAAAAAAGTAAAATTTTGTTCTATAGACATAATATTATGAAATAAACATAATTCAATGCAATAAAGACAAACCATAGAAATATATCTATTGAAAAATATAGAAACTATAAGAAAAATGTAATTTTCAAGGCCAATAATTCCTATGTTAACAATAGTAATAAGATAATTTGCTTTGATTTTTACAAATTATTGAATATATTGATTTATGTGATTTTATAATCGGGTTTTCAAACAGCATAATTTTACTGTTTATACAGTAAGCTCATGTATGTTTCTGTGTAAATTGATAGATTACAATAAACCTTTCAAATTGTAACTAATCCTCAAAATTCGAAATTTATCATCCTGAAATTATCGTCGTAGCCTAATTAAGAATTTTCATTCCGATCTAATTTGTCTTATTTGTTATCCGAAACTTTTCTCATTACTAAATAATTAAATTACAATTTCTACATAAATATAATTCAAACCTTTTATCTACTGTAATTCAATAGCCATGACTTACGTCATGGTATTCAATATCCGTGACTTACGAAAATCACAGAAAAGAGTTGTGAAACAGCTGTCAGTAATTCAAAGGCGGCAGTCGTATTTTATGATGACTTTGTCCTTGCAATAATACCACGGTTGTTTTTTACTATATTATTTACTACTTGTGCGATAAGTTGATTTATCGTTCGTTACGAGAATTTTGATCAGTGTTACAGCTGCAAGTTTACCGCCTTGAAAATATTTATCTTTGGTGTCTGAAAAGCGATGATTTTAACTGAAATATTTTACCTCCAGCCGTCAATAGAAAATAATTTCTAGAACATTATTTTATAAAATTATAATTACAGAAAAGTTGTCGATTTAATTTAAAATAGTCTAAACAGAGTTTATCCAAGGATCTATGCATGCGGGAGATTTAGGTAGAGCTAGCATAGCTATTTTTCTAAGGCAGGCCTGTAATTAATACATTTTTTCCGACTACACTTTATATTTTAAATGAGCTATTATAGGCCTAGACTTTATCATTTTTTTAATTTGAGTCGACCGTAAAATGGAGGGGGGGGGGGTTACCGCTACTCCCCCATCTTTTAATCCACTTAAAGCTTATATGAAGAACTAAGCGTCGTTATGAGTAAACTTTGATCTATAACGTATATGTAATAGTTAATTTTATAGTTCTTTTAAAGGTATTTAACTTAAAGGCCTGAAACAAAAAAATTGTCTTATTTTGGCAGGTTTATTCAAAATTTAATCATGACATTATGGAAATATAGTAGAATGCTTTTTTAACCTACGTCTAATAACATTAAGTTTCATTGTTACAGATTCTCATTCAATCTCTATGTATTGCGTTATTATATAGAATATGTCGACGTATAATTCTTTTTCATCAAAAAACGGATTAAATTCAGACGAATCTCACATACAAACTTTACACAAAATGAATAAAGACGAGAACGATTCTCTATCAGATCTAATCGATTCGGAAGATGGCGCAACCAAGAGAAAGAAATTACCAAAATTGATTGTTAGTACAACTAAACAACTTGAAGATGATATCACCATTGATGGTATGATTCTAACGTATTTATCGTAATAAGTATTAAAAACTTACATAATAATAGTAAATAATAAGAAAAGAATGTAAGAGAATATTTAAAAAATAATTTAAAATATTAGTTTTGTAATATTATAAGTTGAAAATAATTCTCTAGAACAGAGAATCTTAACTACTGATAACTTACTGACATGCTAATAAAGCTATTGGCATTACAACTTTATTCTAAGTGATATGCACTCGCAAAAAGAATATACAGTAGATAGATATTATTAGTATGTTATTATCAAGCTTTTTCGAGGCAATCAGAAGGTGTGATAACTTTTTGCTTATAGTTATATTTTACTTAATGTTGTCATATTTTGTATTTGTATTTGAATTTAGCAGATACATATTCAAATGGATTTCAAGAATCCAGTTCAGGTTAGTTCATCACCTCATAGACTGTAATATATTAACTAGATTATAATCTTTTTCAAGTATTTCTTATATTTAAAATATCAATAACATAAATAATCAGTTTTTTAAAGATATATTTTGAGTCTAAATTTTGAATTTGCATTGCTATTATATTAGTCGATGTTTTATACTGCGATTTAGACAGTGATTATACAGTGTTTTAAACAAGTTTAATAATTAAATTAAACTGTTTAATGCTTCAAAGTTTAATGATTTTTTTTATCTGATAACAGGCGATACAACCCCTGCTTCTACTCCTCAGATTACAAATACCAGACCAAGTAAAAGAAGCAGTCGATTTCATCAGGTTCATTATATTAATTAAAATACTTGCAATTAATTAATCATTTATTTTTTAAGGTTTTATAATGGAGTTAATTTTTAACGCGATATTTTGGAAGCTGTGCATATTTCATAATTAACTATTTTGGGATTTTTTGAAATTTATTTGTTGTGTATTGTCATGATCATTATTATCACTGTATTGATTTATTTTCCTGTCAGCAATAAGCGAGGTAAATGTAAATGAAACCTATAGAAATAACAACAAATCAAACTGTACTGAAAAATATAATAAATTTAAAAATAACATTTTACAGATTTAACAAATTTCATAAATAATTTTTCACTTTTACTAAAGAGTGAAAAATTACTTTTTCTAAAAAGTTAAAAAACCTTTATATTTTTTCAATTTTTCAATTTACATTATAAAATTATCATAATTTTACAAATTTCATTAATACTTTTAACTTTTACAATTTTTCTCTAGACTTCTCCATTACCGGTACAGGAAACACAAATCTACAGCAACCCTGACATGGAGCTCTTTCGTCGTCGTCATATTGCAGCGCAGGTGTCTAAAATATCCCTCAGAAGTATCGTCAAGGACTGGCCAAAGCTGGACTACATAGCCAAACCTGAATATAGAAAACCTGAGGTAATCCAGAAAATAATATCCATAGGTTAATTTATTACTAAACGTAATTTCATTTCAAAACAAATACAAAAATGAATTGAAATATTGCAGAAATTGAAGAATTTTATTTTTTGTATTAAAGAAAATTGATCTAAGTAACTAGAGATTTTATACAAGTTGCATTTGTCAAATAAAATTATTACTAAACGAAATTTCATTTTATAAAATGTCACTTGCATTAAACAGATTTTATGCCAATTGCGTTAAATTTTGTGCAATTGCATTTTGTTTAGTAGTAATTAAATTTAACAAATGCAACTTAGTATAAAATCTCAAGTTACTTAGATAACATTTAATTATTTCAAACAATCAAATTCTTCAATTTCTTTAATGTTTCTATTTATTTTTGAAGTTGTTTTATAGAAAAAAATCTGTGTAGAAACTTTATGTTAATTTGACGTTTTTACCCTTATATACTGGATATACTATGCTATATTTGTAACTTGATATACTTTCAGTTTAAAGAGGAAGAAGTGGTAGAAGCTCAGGCTCAGATTCTAGAGTTAAAGAAAATGGATCCCACTGTCACTTACAAAGCTATTAGTAAGAATAATGTTGTGGTAAGTAATGCAGCTATCTTTATTTCATATTAGCTTAAATGAAGTTAAAAGTTGTAAACTATTTGGCATGTGAATAATAATATGTTAATTATTAAATTATAATAAAGAATCAGATCAGTTCCTTTGGACATGATGATTCCTTTTTCACACCTATAGTTGGTTAGTTTATTTGTTTTGTTTGAGATATATCGAAATAAATTTGGAATAAATTTAAATGTTGTTAGACCTACTGTAAACAAAATATTAATTATATATCTAGTCATAACTTTATAATACTTGATATATTTAGCAGTAATTCTTGCAGTAATTTTTGAACCCAATATCGCCACTACTATTCTTAAACTTCTATTTTCTTACACGATCTTATTCTTTAAAATCTAAATCTTAAAACAGAAATATTAAATTTAAACCTATAATATTTCAACAGGACTCCTGGACAACTGAATTACAAGATCAGACCTGCCTCGAAAAAGAATCTAAAATAGAATTTCACTGTCATTACTCGGATCCAAACGCTAGGGTTCGCTGGTATAAGAATGCATTGGAAGTGTTCCATGGACTTAAGTACAATATCTTTAATGAGGAGGGATCGTTTCGTCTCATAATACAACGCGTCAGTTTGGATGACACGGGGAAGTACACTTGTCTGGCTGATGATAAAGAAACGTCGGCAAATCTTACTGTACTTGGTTAGTCAATTGATTAGAGATTGCCATTTTACTAAGTTCATGTTTAAAAACCAAATATGTAAATTATACAATATACTATGATCAGTCAAAACAGCCCAACTCAAACTAGCATGATTATTAATTCTTATCGCCATAGTTTGGGTTAGGATTCGGGTTAGGATTTAAGTTATGGTTAGTGCTAGAATTATGATTAAGTTTAGGGTTCGCTAGGTTAAGGTTTTTAAATGAATTAACAGGGAAATTTTTTTAGGTTAATTTATTCGGTGTCGTTTTGTCAGGGTACCATATAATATGCTTACCATAATAACAGAATGTTTATCAATTTTCTTTTCAGAAAAGAAGATTGTGTATGAGTTCATAAAGAAGCTACCTAAGGCTGCAGTTGTAAAAGAAAAGAATGACATTATATTAGAGTGCATTTTATCTGATACTAAGCCACAAGTGATATGGAGGAAAAATAATGAAATATTGGAGGTATGTTTGTTGTAAAAATGTTCTCATTAAAATTTACTCAATTTATTTTAGTTTTCCAAATGCATTTAAGATTGCATATAAACGTTTTGTTGAAGTACTTTGAAAATACTTTATGGTGTTCCTAATAGCTGTAACATATCGTTTATTACTGCTATTAAAAAAGCTGTGAATATTTTTTTGCAACTGGTGAGTGAATATAAAATTGTCATATTGAATGCAAATGTACAAAACTGTATAAGATCAATGTAATTTTCATAATTTTTATTTCAGTTAAATCGTTAATGAGTATTTGCTCGAATAAATTTCTGATAATCCTAAATTCTGAGATATTCTTTTGAAATACTCAGACTGAGAAATGAAATCATATTTAAATTTATGACGATAAAAACTACAGTATCAAAACAAACCCAGAAAAGAACTAAGTACATCATTTTGAAAAATATCATTATAGAATAAATGTGTGAGAAATATACCTCATAAATAAATAACTGCATTTTTCTCCTGCAGTAAACCCACTGAAAATGTACTCTTTTGTCATCTGCAAAATATAAATCCTAACTGTCACGTCACTTGTCTCGAACATATATATCCACTTTGCTTCTATTTCAAGACAAACATATTTCAAGACAAACAGCTGACTAAAATCTTTCTATAAAGGATGTTCAACTTCAAATTGATTTATTGGGTTCATTTTTCACTGCAATCAGCTGTTCCGCATAGCATGCAAAACGTCACTGTACTATAATGTATCGTGTTAAGATCTCGTTCTGCAAGTTGCAGTTACAAGTTATTACCAGTGGTTCAAGGTTATGGTTTTTGATGTCAAATCATAGCTGGTCGGCGTTTCAAGGATGCATTCAGAGCAAATGGATTCATTTTACTGTTTCGTCTGCTCTGTTTGCTCAAGCTTGACAACTGGAATGTTCCACAGCTTTCCCAGAAACAATAAAAGTCCATGACTGTCGGATTTATTAGTCCTGTAATTAGTCTCTAAATTATATAGTTGCAAAGAAAAATCGAAAAACACTTAATAGCTTATAATCTTTTGACTCTAGAAAATTAGCAAAATGATCTGTTTCAAATATATAATATAAACTATAGAGCGACTAGATAAATTTAGATCATTAAAGAGATGAGATAAAAATCATGATGACTTTTAAGTCTTCATATAAAAGTTGTATTTAGGGAAAATTCTATTTTAATTTTTATTTAAACTTTCAGCTAATTACAAGTCTCTATAAGTCTTGGGCCTAATATATGGGTGGGTTCTTGAACCCTTGTCGACTACCTTTGAACAGTCTGAAAATTATCTGGCAAATATGCTGTATATAAAATTATCAGACTTGCCATATATTCAAGGGTCATAAAAATGTCATTATGACTTGCATTTTAGCCAATTTGTAGGTTCTTCCGTGTATTTATTTTGCAATTTATCATCTAATTTAATTGCATTAAATTCCAATACCATCCACATTCAGGAAACCAAAGATCACGGATCATAATATCAAGAGATTCATCAACATTTGCATCATATACAAATTATTCTAATCCAGATTCTAGACTATAACTTGTAGCACATATAGCGTCAGAAAAACTTAATAAAAAGTCATAGATTTTAAAAGTCATAGATTGATTGTTTTTCAATGTTAGGCATTTAAAAACAATCAATTTTTATTTCTGATGTTGCTTTGCAGTATACACCGCACATGTTTGATATTTTTCGACGTGAAAATCGCTGCATTCTCAAAGTAAAGAACGTCAGAAAAGATTACAACGGAGCCATCTTTACTTGTTCTGTTGATGATGACATCACCAGTTGCCGCTTAACTGTGGATGGTAAACTATTTATTGATTTAAGCCTAAGATATATAATCCATCGTTAAATTATTTGTTATTTATTATCATTAACAAATAGAAGATTATTAAATTATTCTGATTGTTTTCATCAAAATGTTTAAAAAATCAATCCCTGGGAATCACAATAGTTATTATGGATTTAAATATCTTAGTATTGATGGCAATTTGGTGTCAAAATTATCTCTATGAATTAAACCCTACAATTTATTTCATGATTCTAACCCTAACTAAACTTGATAACTATAATTATAACTTTAACCCAAACCCTAGCCTTAAATCTAACCCTTAGAATTAATAAAACGGGTTAATTCGTCACTACCATTTTCACAGATCACAACTTAGTTATAGTACAATAAGGTTTGTAAATTTGATTATAATCCTATTTATCCATAACTTTAGAAATAAATAAAATATTAGCAATATAAGATTTATTATTCAAACTGTATCTAAAACAATAGGCATATGTAAAAACTTGAATGGTTTTAGAGCCCGAGTACCGTTTCGTGAAGCCTCTTGTTGATGCTGATTCTTTTGAAAAGGAAGTGATGACATTTGAGTGCGAAGTCAACTGGAGTGATGCACCTACTCAGTGGTTTAAAGAGGATAAAGTAATTTTTTTCTGGTTTATTATCTTTAAAAGTATAATATGCCTTAAAAAGGAAAACAATATGCTGAAAAGTCACAGCATAATAAATATAATTTAAAAATAGTAATGACATTGTAGAGGGGG
Source organism: Oconnorella tubifera (assembly GCA_034700105.1). Classification (NCBI taxonomy): domain Eukaryota; kingdom Metazoa; phylum Annelida; class Clitellata; order Enchytraeida; family Enchytraeidae; genus Oconnorella; species Oconnorella tubifera. The sequence continues at coordinate 10,484 of JAQIXG010001208.1, read as the reverse complement.
GGGGGGTGGGCGGAACGGTTAAAAAAATTAAAATAACTTACAATTTTAGTCTTCTTTCATTATTAAATAATTTTGACTCAAAGTTCAATGATTAGTGTCTAAAGTCTTGCTTTCTCTAATTGCTCACTTAAATTTGTAGAAATTTAATCATCATTACACATTATTAATTTCTTCCTTAAATTTTTTCTAGATTTGTAATTTATTTGGAACTACAACTTTCACAATTTTGTGTTTTAATATATTTTGTCAGCCTCTGAGAAATGATGTTGACAAATATTCAGTTATTTCTGACTCTACAAAAAGACAACTTCAGATAAAAAATGTGATGTCATACGATGAAGCCGTTTACACTTGTAAAGTGAAAGACAAATCAACAAGCGCAAAGCTCTATGTTGCTCGTATGTTAAGCTATTCATTGAAACAAGATTGCTGAAACTTAAAAGACATATAGGCCTATTTACCAACATTGTATCATTACTAGAACTAAAATTTATAAGATGATATCCCTTTTGGGAATAAAAATGAGTTCATTTAAGCTCTATTTGTACTTGCTTATTATTTAAAAATAAAAAGTTATTTTGTGAACTGTGTAAAGAGTCAGGCGTTTACTTATCACTTTGTTTCTGCAGTTTACACCATATCATTGAGTAGACTTGTGTGTTTATGTGACATTACAAAATACACTCATAAATCAATTTTATTGCTAATTTATTTAAAATTTTACACAATATAGTATTATTATAATATTATATAATATTAATATTATAATTATACTGTATCATAATATTATAATAGTTGTTATATTAATAGTTAATGTGTAATTTATTGTGTAGCACAAATAGTCATAAGTGAAAGATTGAAGAATCTTAAGAAAGTTGAAAACGAGACTGCAAAGTTGAAGTGCAGAGTTAATAATCCAAAAAATCATGAAATCAGTTGGTTTAAAGATGACAAACTTATAACATCAAGCGGCAGGTTAATTCAAATTCTCAGTTAAATTTGTGTCAGTTTAAATTTTTTATCTAGCTAGAAAGCTAAAATGGTCAGTATTAATAATTAAAATAATATTATTAGTAGTATATTATTATACTGTATTTCATTCAGTATGCTATGTTATTATTAGTATTAGTGGTGGTATAATTAATAGTGATATAGTAATGCTAGTAGTATCAAAACTACTACTGTTTATTACGCTTAAAATAAGGCTGCTATTAAGAGAAATATGTTTTCAATATTACAAGCTATAGCATTTATTCAATCCCATTTATAATAATATGCTAAATTTTATCATGTATTGAATATGATAAAGATGAAACAAATATCTGTGTGTAAATTTTCTTTATATGAAAAATTCTGCTATTAAAATCATTTAGTTGCTGTAATATTTTATTGTATGATTTATATTTTATTTAATATTTCAGATATGAAATTAAAGTGCAGGATGGAAAAACTTTGACTTTATATGTAAAAGACCTTAAATTGACAGATACTGGAAGTTACAGATGTCAGATTGGTGACAGACAAACTAGCTGTGTGTTAGAAGTTGATCCATGTAAGCCATTTATTTATTTATTGAGTCAAAATATAGATAAGTTACAAAATTGTGAAGAGTCTATATAAAAAGTTCTGTTTTATTAGAGTAGGTATCTTTTCTAATGCTCAAATTGTATACTATACTAACAAAATAATTAATAGTTTTAATACGTTTCAGGTTCGAAACCAGTCAAAGTTGATATTGATATGGTTCCTAGAGAGATAACAGTGAGAGCGGGCAAATCGCTTGAAGTCTACATACCTTATATAGGTTGAAATTTTATGAAAATTCTTTTTCTTAGAAAGATTTATTTTAAAACGTCTGTATCATTTTAATTAACAGTTTTATTGTAAAATATTCGTTAAATTCTTAGAATAATTTTAAACCTGGGATAAAACCAGCTTTTTAGAAAGTATTCCTGTGATAAAGCTATCCATGCTATACTTGGGAAGCATTTACCATCTGATTTACTTTTTCATATCTAGAATTTCTTTTTTCTGAATAAAATACACTAAACACAATTCATTTCGTATTTCTGGTACTTTGAACTTTTTGAACTTTTGATTGTTATGATTTTCGATAAAATTGGTCTGCATAGTGTAGATTTGGAAGCTGTCTGAATATGAAAACTTGAAGTTCAAGTTTTTATTCTATGAAAAATATCATATTTGAAGTTATTTTTGAAATAACAGCTCTTTCACTACAAACTGATTTTATAGCATCATTATAAGAGGTATCGCTGTCATATATAAACTTATTTTACTTTCATATCTTATGTCATCAAAGATGTATCCATAACAAGAAAGTAAATATTTAAAACTAAATTATAAGGAACTAACTTGTCATGATTTAGCTATCTTATCAGAAGGTGTGACCATATTCTAGGTATCCCACTGCCTACAATGCAATGGACCAAGGACGGAGAGGTTCTACAAGAAGGGGCCGACACTGAATGGAGCCTGTCTTCTGAAATCTGTCGTATTCTTCTGATGAGAACCAGGCGTAAACATTGCGGAGAGTACATTTTAACTTTGACAAATAACGGTGGAAAGGAAATTGTACCAATCACTGTCAAAGTTATCGGTTAGATTCAGTTCCGCTTGATATAATAATTATCGTGATTGATAGATATCAATTTATTAATGCTAAATTTTACAGATTAAATAATATTTGTAATAAGAAAGCTTTTGAAAAGCCATTGCAGTGAAAATAAACCAGTATGGATGCTTACTTAACAAGCAGTTATACAAGTATCAATTTAAAGCTCTAAACAGCATGTCCAGCAAGCTTGCAGTTTAAAGCTTAGCTCTCTCTATTAAATAATACCTAGCTTATTCTGCAGTGTGTATACTGTACATACATAGAGTGCAAGTAAATTCAGTTTTACAATTTATATCTTGTATAAAATAAATAGTAATAATAATAGTAATGATGATGTTACTAAGTATTGATTGTATTCATAAAATATCATGAATATGATTGTTGGATGAGCTTTCATTGGATTCCTTTTTAGGTACTGAAAAATATTACAGAAAACAGAGTGAAAATCGATATTATATAATTCTTTTGGACGTTTAGAAATCTGTTTCATAATGTTGAATATAAATGATGATATCTTGTATAAAATAAATAGTAATAATAATAGTAATGATGATGTTACTAAGTATTGATTGTATTCATAAAATATCATGAATAGGATTGTTGGATGAGCTTTCATTGGATTCCTTTTTAGGTACTGAAAAATGATGTTATGATGTGTACAGATCGTCCTCAGGTTCCTCAAGGACCTTTGGATGTGTTGGATGTGTTTCAAGATAGATGTCATCTTCGCTGGCAGCCACCACTCGATAACGGAGGTCTTCATCTTGATTACTATCTGGCAGAATATTGCGACACTACCACAGAAGTATGTTATGTAAAACTTGTTAGCAGTTTTTTGAGAATAAATCTGTAATAGCATAGTATGTTAATTTTTTAAATTTAAAGTCATCGTATTTGAAAGATTTTATCATCATTAGTTTCTTACAATTGCTGAATTATTTTATATGCTACAACATTTTATTCTAGAATTTCTAGTATTTTACTTCTAGAATTTTTTTTGCAGGAATGGATTGAAATTGGCAAGTTCCAAGATGACACCCAGTGCGGGGTGCCATCACTCGAAGGAGGCAGAAAATATTTGTTTCGTGTCAGTGCTGTTAATTCTGAGGGACAAAGTGTTCCTCTTGTCACCCAAGATGAAACCCTTGCTAGAGATCCTTGGGGTTTGTATGAAGACCCCATTTTAGCAATCTACTTTTCATACAAGAATTAAAATTTTTAGAAAATTAATTTCTTAAAATGTTTTAATATTGCTTGTATTTTTGCGCAAATGTTAAAAAAGGATCAAAAAATTTATAGATATATGGATTTATATTTATATTTAGATTTTGATTTATATTTCTATTTCCATATAAATTTCTATATAAATTTTATTCTGGTAATCTAAGTTTTTCATGTATATATGATATTTTGCGGTTCAATTTTCTTAATAAATTATTATTATATAAACAACTCTGCGATAATTCCAAAATTGATGAACTTGATTACATAGAACTAAAATCATTGATAATTAAATATAACTTTTCACCGGGAGATTCAAAAAATATGATAAAGCAAAAAGTTTGGAGAAGATTTGAAGAAAGTTTGATGACAGTGTGATTATTAAGTCATTGTATGCACTTATGTAATTTTTTATGTTTTTTGTCAAGTGGAGTGATTACTATATACTTGTGCAAGACATTTAATTTAATTTTTTCGTTTATTTATTTTACTTTGATTTTGATTTTCTGTTTACTATGATTGTCTACCATTTGATTGGTGAATTAAAATCTATATATAGATTATATTTCTACTTTTGCTATGTTTATTATTTAATTCAATTACAATAAGGGAAAATTATTTACAGGTTAATTCAGAAAGTATAATGCAGTTTATAAACAGATAATATTTTCTAAACAAGATTCATAGTCTACAATTTTGTTATTTTTTATTGAATGTTCAGATCCACCTAGCAAGCCTGGTAAGCCCATTGTGATGGATTTTGATAAAAGTACAGTTGACATCAAATGGCTTCCTTCCACAGACGATGGGGGGAGTGAGATTTTAAAATATTTGATAGAAATGAAGTATGGAGATGAAGCTTGGAAAACGGTATGACTCAGTATTGTTTTTTTTATATTTTATCCTATATGAGGAGATATTTATTTACTGAATCTTAAAATAATTGAAATTATGAGATTTTCTGTTATTTCTAATATTATAAATCAGTGATAGACTACATCCCCCTTGGTACCTAATAGGAAATAGCTTTTCATTGTTATAATTTATTTATATCTGCTATTTACAACAGTTTACTAAATAGTTTATTATTTGGGTTGCTTTGAACAGTTAATTTATGATTTAAATCAATTTATTAATTATTATATAATTATTATTGTTAAATCTATATGGTTTAATTTTTCATTATCCAGCGATCAGTAATTATTTTTAAACACTCGTTACAAAATTGCGCGTAATATTCAAATTTCATGCTATTCTGATAAGGTTTGTTTTATTAGTTTTGTAGTAGATTCTTTTATTTTTAGATCGGTATGGTGAATCCTTCTATAGAACTTTACGCCTTTATCCCCGACTTGGAAGAAGATCATTTTTATCAGTTTCGAGTTTGTGCTGTTAATATTGCTGGTCTTGGTGAACCTTCTGATCCTTGTGACAAAGTACAGACAAAAGCAACCAGAGGCATGTTAATTGTGTGCTTAAAAAATTTAAACTGAAAAGTTAGATATAATAATTTTAAGAAGTTTATGTCTTAAACTCTGTTTATTAGAATTATATCTATCAGTCAGTTTTTAAATGAATATTAATTAATCTAGTACATTGAGTGTGTAATGACTATAACATCTTGTTTTATTTATGATTATAATATTAAATTTATTTTTTGGCTATTTAAATTTGGTTTTAATTGTATTTTATTTAAAGTTTCACCTAGTATAGATAGAAACAGTTTTAGTCCTTCAATAAAGCTCAAATCTGGACAAAGTTTTAAGCTTGAGATACAATTCAACGCATATCCAATACCAAATGCAACATGGACTAAAGATAACGAGGTAGGTAGACTCAAAATTTCTTGTGAATTTGTCTTATTTTTAGATCTCAAATAAGTTTCAACTAACTAACTACACAAATTAATCATTTAATATCAAACTTAATATAATTTTTCTTTTATTATAACAGTTAAAAACTTATAAAGCTTATAAGATTTCTATTTCTTTAAGATATCCAAATTTTTAAGTTTACACAAATTAACAAGCTAAGTTAATGGTTTATTATTTTCAGAAAATAACTCCTGAAGATGATCTGCAGATTTCCAGCACTCCAAACAGTTGTACACTTATGTGCACAAAGGCTGCTAGGGCAGTACACAATGCTACTTACAGACTTGTGCTCAAAAATAACTATGGTTATGATAAAGCTAAAGTTGAGGTCGCTGTAATGGGTAAGTTGTGATTGTTTAACTGATTAGAGATTTTTGGATATATTATTTTAGTTACCGTTGTACTCATTTATACATTGCTTGAGCAATACCTATTTGTTTGATTTGCTACACCATGTGTGTGAATTAAAAATTACATATAATACCTTGAAAATCTGAAAGAATGTGAAAATAGTAGACTGTTTAATAATGTCCGGAAACAAAGTGAAATTCATCATTTAGTTTTTTCCATATGAAACTCAGAATGTCACTTAAATATAACAGAGTGTAGATTGAGATTTCATCTGTAACTTTGTCTGTGGTGAGATAGTATTAATATTTGTACCTGATTCAGGCAACTTAAGCGTCTTCTACATAACATTTTTACTTTAAACTATAGTTGTATTTTAATTACAATAATTATAATTGAAAGTTAGCCTTTTAGGATTATGTCAGTAATAAGACACTAAGAATTCTGTATTTATTTAAGTATTAGTTGCTTTATTCAGGTGTCCCTGGTCCTCCAGTTGGTCCACTAAAGATATCCTGTGTAAGAAACTGTAGCCTTACATTACATTGGCAACAACCAGCTGATGATGGCGGTCTACCAATCACGTTAGTTCTTATTGACTGTAAATTAGTTTCTGTTACAGACTAATATCTCAACTTAATTGATCTCTGTCATTTTAGAGTTTAGGCAAAAAAACTGCATTCAAAACGTGGCAGCATCAGCTTTCCTTATTTTTAGATGCTAATTTTAAATTCAAATAATAATTTATAAATTTTAAAAAATGATATAATTCTCTTAAGGGTTTTGCAATGCTTTGGCTGCTGCTTAAAATTGCTCAATTTTATCCATGTCTACAAAATATCACTTTTCATGATATTAATATTAAGTTTATATTTGCGTGTAATAAAGTTTTCACCACTGTAATTTCATATTAAGAAAGATGTGCAGTATTAAAGAGAAATCAGTTAAATGAATATTGCATCTTTGCACTGTATCTTTATTCATAAGTTGTGTATCTATTTGATAGTTGACACTTTTGTAACAGTGGATATGTTGCCGAGAAGTTATCTTCTGGGAGTCAACACTGGGAAAAGGTTCAGGGTTTTGTTCCACCCGATGTTCAACAGTTGAAGGTAACAAGATTGCAGACGGGAGAGAAGTATTTGTTTCGTATCATAGCAGAGAATGATATTGGTAGAGGGGAACCATTGACAACTATAGAAATGATCAAAGCTATAAATCCTTTCGGTGATTTTACAATATTAGTTTTTTATAATTTGCAATTTTTTAAAAATTGTTTTTGAATAATTTTCTTTTTGAGTTAAATTAAAGCCTTGATAGCATGTACTATATTGATGTTGATTTTTTGTGATACGTTTCAGTGATAGTATAATTTTATGATGTAGTTTTACTGGTACAGTTAGAGTTATAATCATGAATTTGTGATTGTAAAATGCATCAATTCAGTGCTTATTTTAATAGTGTAATATAATATACTTATAGAAATATATTGTTATATATTCTTCTATAATTATGTAATATAAAGAAGAATGAGAGAAAAAGTAAATGTTTGAAGAACTCAGCCCTGGTTCAAGTTTCATTGTCGACTTGCAATATTTAATTAAATTTCTACACCCTGTAGTGCAGTGCTTAAATTTGGTATCCAAACTGTATTTCTGCACTTAATTAGTGTCATTTCTAAATGTTTCTCAAAACATTACATCTAGATGGTTCTCATATAATCTTTGTATTTAATATATTTTAGTTTTGGTAAGTACTACACTTTGATTCTCTGATTATTATTGTGAAGAATCTGTCTGATTTTGTAATCTTAACAATGATGTTATTTTTCAGTGTGCCCAGATACTCCAGGTGCGCCTTATGTTACAGACAGTAATTTCAATTTTATAAATGTCGCTTGGTCAGAACCCTTCAGTGATGGGGGTGCTAGGATTGAAGGGTATTTCCTCGAGAGAAAAAATCAGACTTCAAATGTGTGGAGTAGACTCAATGATGATTTAATCCAGGTTTTTATTGAATCATCAGCAATATGATAAATATTATTGAGATCAAATAATGTTTATAACTTTGCATAATTTTTTCTTCAAATTAAAAACTTCTCAAATTTGTGATTGTTTGCACAGGTTTTGGAATATAATGATCTTGGGGTAAAATTGAATAAAACTTACGAATATCGCGTGTTTGCTGTCAATGAAGGTGGTGAATCTCAATCGAGCACTATTTCTGTTCCAATTAAAGCAAAACCACTAAGAGGTACAAAGAATACTCTTTATCTCTCATTATCTATTATGAAATAACTGAAATTATGTTGCAAAAAGTTGGATTATTTTTATAAATAAAAGTGTTTTTTTGCATTTTTTGCTCTCTTTTAACGTTGTATTGTTGTTTTAATTGCTTAGATGTTAATCAAATATTTTACTTCTAGAAAGCTTGTTAGAGAAGTAGTTAGAGCGCTGGACTCGGATGCGAAAAGACCAGATTGAAACTCCGGAGAGCTCACTATTTCTATACCTTGCTGCACCCTTTTGTAAGGCGTTAAATTGACAACTACATCCGAGACATCATTATTATATGGTAATCCATGGCGTTAACCTTAAATCGTACCCTTTAAGTTGTTGACTAGCACTAGTAAATATAATTTAATTTATATATTTAACTTTTTCAGAGGCTCCTCGAGTTGAAACATGTGGATACATTTTAAAAGGTGAACAAACTGTGAATCTAAAAGCAAGACTTGGATTTAGTGAAAAAGTTCAAGTTCCAGGCACAAACTGGGGACAAATAGTGATAAAGAGAAAATGGGAAGAAATTGATGAGAAAGTAAATGTACTTATTGTTAAGGCAGGCGATCCAATAAAGGTAGACTTTGAGATTTATGGGTCGCCGACCCCTACAGTAATATGGTTGAAAGACACAAAGGCATTGCAATCATCCAACAAAGTAAGCTTTGTATTTTTATATGAATTTAAGAGCAGTGTTATAAAAGAGTTAAGTTTTTACATTACAGTAAAATAAATTAAATTATAAAATAAAATAATCCGTAATGTTATATCCTAATAGTATAATAAAGCATCTCATTTTAATTAAACTGTGCTTTCCAACATATGTATGCAAATATGTTAAAACTTAATAAACACCAGAATTTATTGCCAATATCATTCCTTAATCACTTTAAGCTCATTGCTACATTCACATACTGTTTAATATATCAATGATTCCAAGACAAAATATTGATATTTCTATGTAGCCTGAATTTTCTCCATTTTAGATTTATATTTTAATCTTTTTATTATTTATATATTTTTCTATTTATATCACTTTTAAAATGAATATAAGATGAAATCTTTATTTATATTTTACTATATACATTTTATTTATCTTCATTATACTGTAGATAATGATGACATCAGATGATGATAAAGTTCATCTTCACATTCCTTCATCCTCTCGCAGTGATGCTGGGCTCTATTTAATGCGGGCAAGTAATGTGTTGGGGCAAACCTCTGTGGAAACTATGGTCATTGTCCAAGGTCTGCATCTTTTGAATATACGAATAAATGGTCAACTAGAAATATTTAAATATAGCCCTTAATCCATTTCCATAGGTCATTATAAACAGATGTAGCATAGGATTAATGAAACGATTGCAATAATTATATGCGTTATACGCTTTATATATAATTTTTTATTGTCTTTGTTAGGTTCCCAGAAATCAGTTATTTTTTTAATATTATGAGGTTTTTTAATCAAATACCAATTAATTCATTATTATTAATATTATAACCAATAAATAAAATAAATATAAGTTATTATTATTATACCAATTAATTACAATTAATTCTTTATTATTAATTATGTTTCACTTTTCATTATTATTTTTATTTAAGCATTCTTCTTTGTAAACTTTCTTTAATGCTTCTAAAATATTTATTATATAAGAAGGGTCTATTTATTCCAGATAAACCAGGACCTCCAAGCATTGTTAAAGTAGACGAGATATTTTCAGATAAATGTCAGTTATCTTGGATCGAACCCCAGGACGATGGTGACAGTCCCATTACCAGTAGGCCACTGAGCGTTCTATAGATAATTAAATACAGTGTATTTATATTTAAATTTATGCAAATTTAACATTTATTCTCTCTTTTATATTGCTATCTTCTTGAAATCTTATTTTATTTTTTTCAGTTTTTTTATAAATTATTCTACTTATAATAGATTGCAGATTGGGTAGTTAGAGATTTATTCTTTAAAAATTTGTTCTCAAAAAAAACTGTTTAGTTTCCACTGAATGAGTATAGCTTATAAATTATACAGAGTGTTTTATAATAAAGTTCGATCTAAACTTGATGTAAAAGCTTCGTTACTAATTTATGAGTCTCTTATTGGAAGTCACTTAAACTACT
>JAQIXG010001207.1:0-23610 GCA_034700105.1 Oconnorella tubifera | reverse complement strand
TCTGATTAAATTTGGCAAATATCTAAACAGTAGTGATTCACAATTTGGTTTTAAAAAGAATTCAGGTGTAAATCATGCGTTATATTCTGTACGTAAAACAGTTGAATATTTTGTTGATAGAGACTCCACAGTTAGTTTATTTTCTCTAGATTTGATTTGCTTTTGATTAACTGAATAAATATGCCTTATTTATTAAGCTATGCGTAGAAATTGTCCTCTGTGAATAAATTTACTTCATTGCTGGTATGATAAGACATTTACTTGTGTTAAATGGGAGGATACTCTCTCACATTTAATTCAATTGAATTGTGGCGTTCGTCAGGGGTGTGTACTCTCACCTATTCTATTTGCTGTTTATGTCAATGACATTTTATTAAATCTAGAAAAATCTGCATTGGATGTTACAGTAAGAATGTATGTTTTAATGCCTTCATGTATGCTGATGATTTTTTATTGTTAGCTATATCTGTATGTGACCTTCAGAAAATGATTAATATATGTAAGAAAGAGTTAGACTGGGTTGATATGTGTATCAACATTAAGAAATCAAGCTGCTTAAAAATTGGCAAGAGAGTGAAGGCTGTTGTTAGTGATGTTTCACTGGATGGAAGAAATTTTGTTTGGGTTGACGAAATTAAATATTTCAATAACAGTATTTAATTTCGATAGGTATTTCAATAACAGCTGCCCAAACCTTTACTTGTAATATGCATTATGCTAAGACTAAATTTTTACAGAGCCCTAAATGGAATCCTAGGCGAAATTGGTACTGCCGCATCCATTGATGTATCACTTTCACTGGTTGCTTCCTTTGCCAACCCAGTGCTTTTATTTGGTCTTGAATCTGGATGTTTGCGTAACACCCAAATCGATAAACTTCGTCATACTTTTAATTCTATTTATATGATATTATTTAATACATTTGATAAATACATTATTGCGAAATGAAATTATTTAATACATTTGATAAATACATTATTGCGCAATGTCAATTCTTCACATATCAATTACCTCTGAGTTATTTAATACATTTACGTTATTTAACATTTTGGAAAGGTTTAAAATTATTAAACAAAAATTCTCCTATCAGATTGCTGTTTGATTGGTTTGGTCAGCGTGAATCTTTACAATGTTGTGATGTTTATGGTATAACTGAAAAAGACTCATTGCATTTATGTAAATCTAAAATATGGTCTAAATTTGAAAAATCCATTAACTTCTGATCTGTCATTTGATTATATGCTATTTTTTTTTATTCTGCACAACAGTTTTCTGTTTGCACTTTTTGTTGATATCATTTAATTTTTATATTATTTTCCGTTTGTTTGTCTGCCCGTGTGTGGCGAATTAAATGATCTATACATATCAGCAAAAAAAGATATTTAGTGACATGTCATGAAGTGTATTGTGTGTGTTTGCATGAATTAAGTAATAACAACATTTGACTTTTAACAAAATGTATGAAAAAGTCTTCTTTTGATAATTTCCTAATGGGAGATTCGCAATGGAAAAATCTTATAGTTTGTCTATCCAGTATCTAACTGATAAATAATGAAATCCATGATTGGTATCAGTGATTGTATTCGTATGAACTTTCTCTTCGGAAGCGCAAAGCAACAAAAAGCGAACTGGATGTAACTTTAAGGATAGTATCATAATGATGCTATCATGTGGAAAGCATCTGTCAATGCTATCCGATACACAAGACATGCACGCAATATTAGAATCTATTTAAGAGTTGAATGTTATAGTATGCGGAGTTTCTGATCGATCAGCAGAGAATAATAGTCCGAGCCGAGCAGAGTCCGAGCGCGGTAGTTCAGTTGATAGAGTGTCTGCCTAGCAACCGGCGGGTTGTGGGTTCAAATCTAGGTTAGGTCAATACTTTGAAAATTATAAATTAGAATTTTATTCAGAAAAATATGAAATAAAATAAATATTAAAATATAAAAAATATTAATGCCACCGCGTGACACCGTGTTGGCCAGGTGTTTCATCGTACAGGGCATTGTGTTATGTGTGTAACTGATCCGGCTGCCTATGGCGCCCATGCGTTGACGGCCACACTAGCACAATGTCTGTATTTCGTATAGGCCTTCATGTACTTTACATCTTGTAATAACTATGCGGTTGTCATGTTATATTAAACGATTGTATTGTATAATAATGAGCATTGTAAAAATTATAATCGTAGATTTTTTTATGTATAATTCGTTTTTTTCTTTTCTATGTTGTTCTCTTTTTTTAAATTTATCTCATTTTAATGAAAACTTTGTTAGTTCGTTTTCTTTGTACTTAAATAATTTTCTCAAGTTATATTAAGTATATCGGAATATATAGTATACTTTAATTTATCATTTGCAGATAACTCGGAGAAACAAATATTAATGAAATGAATGAACACAAATAGTAGCTTTTGCCTGCTGTTTACATTAAAAACTATTATGTGCATAAAATAACATAATCATACGTCATTGCTAAAAATTAGTAACATTATTATTACAGTTATTTTTTATAAAATAAATAACTTCGTATATGAATTTATAAGCGTTATAGACTTATAATTTGTAAGTATTGGGTTGACAATAAAGTAAAGCAAATAGAAATGTAACGATTGAACTGCCATGCTAATCTTATGTTAATTAATAATATCCATTATCTTGATTGATTCATAAATGCTCTAACCGCCATGTATTATATTTCTGTAGGCTCTTGGGCAACGTACGGCACGAAGGAATTATTATTCGTGATGGACGCGTCACGTCGTCGTGACATGAATCGTGACGACGCGATGCGGCGCTGCGGTAAGCTAGAATCGCAGCTCGCTTCCGTCGATACGGACGACGAATTTGAATTCATGAAGAGAGAGATTCGACGTCGCGTCACTACTGCGGGGCAAGAACTGGCTCATGAGCAGTGGTGGACCGCGGGGAAGATACTTAATGATATTTGGGTATGGGATAAGCAGAAATATCCTCCAGGTATATATCAATATAGAAAAGATTCAAACATAAAACTACTTTATAATTTATATATTTATTAAATCTCACTTGTAAATTTGGTAAAGTTTTACTTTGATATTACACACACTTTACAAATCTTTAAGTAGGAAAATTAGTGACTTAACGTCAAGTAACAAAATGTGTATAAATTAGTTATATGTGGCGACTTTAAAAGTGGGCGATAAGTTTCTGATTTAATTTCTTAATTAACTGAGTTATAAAATTTATTTATATCTGAATTTTATAGTTTCTTTACTAAAATGTTAAATCGGAATTAGAAAGTTTTTAAATGATACAAAGCATACAAATCTATAGAGATGTCTAATCCAGACACAAATGTAAAAAATTTCTTTTTACTGTATACTAGGAATATTCCATTTTGCATTGTTGCACAACGGTTTCAAGTTTTAATAAAATCTATTCTGCAATAATTTGAATTGCGTCAACAATAACTCAAATCTTTGTTCCATAAATAGCTTGTTAAGTCAATTAGTGCAACATGTAAACAATATCATCGCTGAATGCTTGTTCGTTCACAAAATTATAACATTTATGTAGCACAATCTGCATTCATTGCATCCGTCTTCAAAGGCAATAATCCTCACTGGTTTAGTGCTTAAAGCTCTGCCTCCGGGAGTTATATACACTGTGGAGTAGGCTGGCTTGCAGCGTCCCCTGCAATGAAATCTGCATGCTGAGTGTAGTTTTAATTAAGTCTCTGTTGACGCGTAGTGAAGCCAAAATGTTGGTGAGCAAAATGGCGATTAAAATTTTAAAATATCTATTGATTTCCTCGTTAAAAAAATAAATAAAGATACAGTATGTTCACAATCAAGTAAATAAATCATTACTCAAATTTTGCATAATTAATTAATGTAATTAATTTTATATTTTGCAATATTTCTATAAAAAGTATCCCATCAAATATTTGATGCGGAGTCTCTATTATTTATGATACCTGACACCATCTCTCTTATTATCGATCAAAACGCAATAATTTCTGATTTCATGCTTCCAGCTTCTGGACATTTCAACAATGAATCCATCATTTCAAACTGACGCGCAAACGTTCTCTCGACGCGGATCAGTAAAAATATCGCATAATTGGCCTAAACTATGTTTCTCATGATAGATGATATTTTAACCTAAAATGATAGATGGTGTTTTTATACCGTGTAGGGCCTATAGTGTATTGTATGGTCGGAATATTGTGAGGTGTATGATTAAGGTAATTCACTTAAAAACCCTTTTAGGTTATTATTTTTAAAGCAATACAATTTATATGTTATATAATGTTTGCGCAGCTACCCTGCGGTGTTGCCGTACTTTACACAGGGTTATTGAATGGTTACTTACTAAACTGCGATATACTTGTAACAGTAAATAATAACAGTAATTTATAATCATATTAAATAAATTTACTTTAATGATTGTTTAAGAAAATTAAAAGAAATATAAAATGATATATATATTCCGGTGTACTATAGACGAGCAAAGAAGTGTGTTAGCGATACTTTTGTATTGTAGCCTGAAGTTTAAGATTATTTTTGGTAATATTTTAAAAGGAAATAAAAGTAGAAGTTTCAGAGTTTAATTCGACGTTTTATAATGAATACGAAAAACAATTTTAGAATAAATTGAAACTGATTTAATTTGTAAAATGAGAAAGATGGTTTTTATTTGCTATTAGAAATTACCGACTTAAATAGAAATACGTTGTAATAACCACTATTAGAATAATATTAAATTAATTAATATCATGTTTCAAATGACAAATTTGAAACTTACCTTTTTTGTTTAATTCAGCAGGTATGAAATAATTAAATACTTCATAACTATTAACACTCACGGTGTACAAATATTCCAAATTTGTGAATATCGAAAATTTAATATTTTTTTTGTTTCTCAAAAATTAATTTGACAAAAAATAAGTTGAATTTTTACAATGATAAAAATAATACACTTTAGCTGAATCATTAATGTTTCATCATTAATAAGCTAATATCAAAATATCTACATATTTTTGGCCAAAATTAGCATAGTCGACAGCACTTATAAAGATTAATATATTTGTAATAGTAGGGCTCGTTCTGTTATCAAAAATTCATGGATATACAAAAAATATATATTTTTAATGCCTGTGAACCTACTCGGGGATAATATCCTGAAACACTTGCCGTGTTGAACCGATCCGCCGCGAGACATGGTCGGATCATGAAGTCAATGTTGTATGCAAATTATAACTGACCACTGGCCCAGGGGAAAATGACGAACTGCTCTAGACAGTCAGTGAAGGATATACTTGTCAGAAACAGTTCTCATGTCCCAGTAGATGCAAACGAGATGCGGAAACTGATGGATTTTTGACAAGATCATATTCTTTATTTTCTCTTACCAATTTTTATTTATTGAATAAATGAAAGTTATTATGCAATTTTTAATGCCCCAAAGATTATCCTTGGACCAGATTTTTTTAGCGATGACGGATAATAAACACGTTTTTTCAGTAAATGATTATTTTTTGTTAATATATAGTCTATAAAATGAAATAAAAGATAATAGTTATTGGATTAGGAATATTTAATGATTTCGATTTAGGTAATTAAATTCTATCATGTTTAAAAATTAATTTGAAACTTAAACATCTTAATATCTATAAACTAAAGACACCTTAATAGGCAACTTAAATATATAAAAATACGAAAAAAAACCTTGATATCTAGTCTTGTGATAGAAACTTTAGAAAGCGAATTGTTAAATGTAGATTTTTATTCCATGTGTATACCTATTGTTCGATATAATCTATGCGCATATAAATTGATCCAAAATTTTAAATATGATATTGTTTTATTCTAAAATATAATAATTCAATATATATTTTTGGATTCTTATTTAAATTTTAACTATTAAATATTATTTTAGAAATTGAAAGTTGATTGTATCTCATTGCAATTAATTGATTGAATATAAACTTTATATGGTATCAAAATAAATTAGAAACTAGATTTTATTAAATAGCATTTTAATAATTAAAAACAAAGTAAATAAATAATTGACCATTCGTCCAATCTAAAATAATCAGATTGAGTGTCCCATAGTCGGATCCTGGATTGAATTTGCTGCGTCCGATTAAAATAATCTGACAGATTGCACTTTGATTTTTTAGAGTGGAAAGTTTTTGTTTGAATAACTTAAACACCTTATAAGATTTTTTCAGTCCCCCTAAAAAGGCCTTTATTGTGTAATTATTCACCAGACATGTAACGAATATACTACATATCGTCATGTTTATTTCTCAGTGACAGTGGCAGCTTTGAAGAAGAAACAGGTTCCTGCTCCTAAAGAAGGAGTTCAGTTTTATCTTGCTGTGTCTCACGGTCATGATCAACAAGGCTGGAGGCTGCGCAGTATTCCAGGAAACTACAAGCTGCGCTATATATGTCAAAAAGGTTTCTTTCATCATTAGGTTTATTTATTTTACAGCAAGGAGCTCACAGATCAAAATAAAACTGACGACGAGATGTAGTTCAGTAATGTACTGTCGTATCATGTATTGTATCATATTTAAGTAAACAATTTAAATAAATTGTATTCAACTTGCGTACGTCAATCATATGCAAACGATTATATGATTTCCCATTATTCGAGGCACAAATATCATAAATCGTAGTAATATTTGTCCTATGACTTGCAAATATTATTATGCAAAGAACTATACTTTGACATTAATAAAAAAAAAATAAAAAAACTAATTTTCTAATCTTCTACTATGATCTATAGTTATATAGCAAAATGAGCTCAGCATTCTATTTTAATCTATTAAAGATACATAATTATTAAACAGTTTTAATCACTAATCTTCTTCATGTTATTTTGTCTACTAGTAATTATAAGAATAAAGGATAATATAATTGTGAAAAGATGAGTTTGTATAAACGTCACTACGATAATTAAAAAGTCGGCTCTTATAGTTTCCTAAAATATGTCTCTATAGCATGGACAGCCATTTACTTCCGTTCAGATTTTTACTATCCCTTCTGTGATTGCATCTGTTGATTGCATGACCTAATTCCAAGATATATTTTTCTTTCACGTGTGTCGTTGTTCTATTAACTTTTTACCGCTAGTTATTTCTCGGTAAATTCCGTTGGCTTAGTTAATAATTTGATAGTACCTACTCGTGTCATTGCACTGTTTTTCTCTTTTTTTTAGAAAAATTAATTTATTATAGCCTTTACTGTATAATACCGAAGTCGTAACAGAATACTAGCTACAGTGCATTGAAGGGTGCAACAAGCCTTACAAAAACGACTCAAATAACGCTACACCTTAAATCCCACCTTTTTTAAATAAGAGTCACAAAACGCATTTGTATTCAATTCGTCGACTTTCTTCAGCAAAATATCAGTGCTAATGATGCAATGTTTTTGGTCCAGGGCTTGTAACTAATGAAAAATCTAATCGTATCTCGTTCGCTTATTAATTTTCTCCTGTAATTTCAATGTTTGCAGGCTGTAATTTTTATATTTCTGCAGTAATGTTGTAATTTTGTACCTGTAATAATTTTTATAATGCAATTTAAATATATGGTTAGGCTGTTATATCTTTGCAATTTCAAAGCTGTAAGCATAGGTTATTCTAAAAATTCAACAAAACTACGTTATCTTCCTATATTTTGACAGTAAAAATCAAAAATTAAATACTGTTAGTTGTCATATGAATTCATTAAATACTTCATATAAAGCTCTACTTATAAAAATAATATTCATTATGTTTAGATAAGGGGAAAAGTCAAGCATGGTTTAGTATAGGTGGCTCATCAGATACGGCGATATTACCTTCATTGCTGCATTCATCATCAGCTGTAGAAGCGAGAGATGCATCTGTCATTGAAGGACGCTTAGTTGAATCTCCTGAACAACAAACTACCATCAGAATGCAGATACATATGTTACGCCTTACTCAAGTCGTAAGTTCTGATTTTATTATTTTTTCATGTATAATATTGAAAATATTATTTTATGTCATGTTCTTTGTCTTTTAGACTTGTCTATTACGTGACTTTTTGCGTCTTTTTTGCCTATATATATCATATGCTACAATATGAATTGTATACATTTATTATCGTATATGTCATAAATTTTATTTGTTGTATACAGATATTTGAAATCGTAATTCTAATTTATAAACAAGGTTAGTATTGTTATATTACTATCAATTAGTACAAACAAATTTGCTAACGTTAAATTAATGGCTATTCGTAAATATTGCAAACTTTTTTTAAGATCGCTTTATTGGTTGTCTACAATTGCGCTCTTCTAGTATTCACAATGGCATTATTTTAACGTATTTGATATAATTATTACTCAATACATCACCGATTTCTTTTTTCAAAACATCAGTAATTTTAAAAGAAAATTAATTCAGAAATCGCATTTTGAAAATGCAATAAAATAGTTCACAGTAATTTACTACCTTTCATAAATAACGTCTTTCCTTATATTTTTTTGATTTTTTTTAAAAATATCCCAATCTTAGGAGTCAGTGAAATGAATAATAATGTTGTTATCCGTCAGAGAATTAATCCACAATTTTAGTGGGTTTTGAGCCTTTAATTCCCACGTCTATCGTATCACTAAAACCATTGGGAATTTTGACAAAGCAAATTTAGACCCGAGTCGAGTGGGAGACCGATAATTCTCTCGCTGCAGCATTATGATATAAGATTGTATCAAGCTAGTGGCATGCATGCTAGAGGAAGTAGCAAGAGACATATTAAATCAAGAGGTAAAATATATTCAGAAGGATTAAAGGATTTAATATAAAGAAAAGGATCAAACGAGTGACAAAATATATCAGGAAACTAGGGAGATAGATGCTAATGTATCGCAATACTGAATGTATCTAATTATTTGTATTTATCTTGCGCATGAGACTAAACCGGAACTAAAATAATTATAATAATTTATGATGCAACTACATGGCAAACTGTATTATATCTGAATTCGATGAATATTATAGTTAGATTTAAATGTTTCTTAAACTATTAGCTGCTTTATTTCATCTTGTCGTTTTGTTTCAATTTTTAAACATTGCTGTATATCTGCCGAAGGTCATTTTATTGCTATCCTAAAAATTTGAACTTAATTGTTATGTATAATTACGTGATTAAATTTAGAACAATGTCATTAACAAATTGATAATAGTTACTGAGACATAAGATAATCTCTATTGAATTCTCTCTCTGAAAATAAATCAATACAACAACAATGTATGCCCAGAATGTAGTTATTAACAATTGCAATGCTGTAGTTTAATTAAAGCATTAATTTAATTATTGCAGTTATTTATTGTTTAAGTCTTATCATTTACAATTATAAGCAATGTTGCCAATTACGCAGAGATTAGATGATTATGATTTCCTTGCAAGTTAAAGTTAATATCAATTTACTAATACTTGGGTAACTATTATTACGATCATTACGTATGGACTATTTATACATTCATTTAAGAATCATTTTTAGTACTGTAGTTCCAGTGCAGCTGTGAAAATAAAAATTGAGTGAATCAATAATTAAATTTGACGATCTAATCTTAATTTATCTGATTTTTTATTACTATTATTGGAGAGTACCTCTTTTCATATTTTGTATTTAATTTTTTTTTTTGGTTGTACACATTTACACATCAAATATTTCAAATATTTTCAGAGACCAATCGCCGTAACCTCCATATTAATCCGCCGCTGAGCTTTATAATTAATTAGCCTACTTAAAAATCTATACTAATTGTCTGTGTTTAAAATAATTTATTTCCTGACGAATAAAATTATTCGTATAAAAATTAGTTTTTGATTTTGAAATTAAGTATTTATTCAGTGCAAATAGTTGTTTTATTTTGTAGAACGAAGAACGTCGTTCCGTTTGTACAAGCAATGGGATCACTGTGGTGAGTTTTAGTATATACGCTGCTAATATGATCTTACTTATATCATTTTGAAAATTAGAACAAAATAATAATCATTGTAAACACCATTTACGGAAATTGTTTAAAGGCCAAAATGTTTAAATGCAAATGTTTTAAATTTTCCTCTAACAGATTTAATTGTTATCTTGTATCATGTTCGTTTATTAAGTTAAATATTATTCCTTGAAATGTCTGTACTTGCTTTTGTTTTTGTATCATTGTTGAATAACTTTTGTTTTTGTATCATGCTAAGATTTATGTACCGGATACGAGTATTTCCCTAATTCCGTAATTCGCCTTCTGTTAAGATCGATTCTCAATTAACGTTAAATCAGCACTCGGGTGCGATCTTAATGTCAGCACATTTGTATACGTTTAAACTAATTCTCAGAATGATTCGATTATCTCAATTTGTTGAGACATGTCGTGCAAAGTTGAAACATGTCATGCTCCTAATAGTAACTTATCTGCAATTTGCATTCAGTTTTAAGTTTGCACATTACGAAAGTTGCGGAATTTTCTTCAAAAACTTTCACGCTTTAGTTTCTATTATAAGTGATAACATAGCTCAATAGGTTTTTATTGTTTATTAAAGTACGTAAACAAATTTTATTATTAATCGTTTATTTATAGTGGTGAAATTCTTTGTATTAAACTTATTTATTGTTTTCCAATGTTATCTACATGCGATGTAATTTATTGGTTCAATTTGGTTGACCGAAATCATATAGTTTTGTCAATATTTAATCAAAAAGTTTTTTTCATAAATAATGTGTCTTCCATATATATTATATTAATCATTCACAATAATTCTTGTCAACACATTTGTATATTATGTCAAACGATTACTGAATGTCTAATTTTGCTCAAATTTAAATTGTCAATGTTTCTTTCTATAATAATTATAATTAAAATGATATGCTTAGGAATTATTTACATTTTCGATGTAAAATAATAATTATTATTATTGATATTGATCATAGCTTATTTAGGTATACAAGATATGATCGAATAATAAAGAAAAATGCAAATATATTCTTAAATATAATAAAAATGTAATAAGCATGTATATTTGTTTTTGATGATAGTCGGGATTTTTGATAGAATTAATTTTTAATAAGTATATAATTTAATAATTAGAAATTATCGTGCTTATGACAGGACTGGACTGATTCGAGATTAGAATGGAATATGACACAATATAATATGACAGTTGTGTCCTTATATGGTCATCGCATTTGGACCCCGCTTATTATTTTACACGACGGGTCTGTACTTACTGTTTTTTTCTAAGATCTACATTAATTTACTGTTTTATAAGGAAATGAAACAATTGAATCATACAATTTTTAATTAAATTATATATTTAATTACAAACTTATTTATTTTATTTAAAAATTCTAGAATTAAAAACACAAATTATAACCACAAAATAGTCAAGAATATAACATAGCTGATTAAATTGAGATTCATTTGAATATATTAAATTGATAATTAATACTAACATGATGCATTAACGGCAATAAAATTATAAAATTTGATTATAAAATATTAAGCGGTCATTATTTTTATTAAAATAATTATTTCAATTCATCATTCTTATTTTGAAATTCCTGATTGGTTTAAATATCACTATGCATACAAATTTAGAACCTTTTCTTTTCTTCTCGAATAATTGTTTTTTCAAACAATTAATCTACATAGAAATTCCACACTATAAGTTACAATGAAAGTCTGAAATTTCATCTTTCATTCACCAGCATAATTGCTATATTTGTTGACTTCCAATGCTGATAATTTTGTATTTATAAGTTTATAAGTTTCGCGGAAAGTCAGTTTGTTAATAAAGAAGTAAACAAGCATCATAACGAAAATTGATTGACAGAGCTATCATTGCCTTATTTAGAAGCCTATATGCTTCTTTCGAACTAAGCTCTTGACGATCATCGACAATGTAGCTTTACTAGAGTGTCACCGGACTTCTTAAAGACAGTTGCAACGACAACTGTCCTGTGCTAATAATAACAAAATACAGTTTGGTTGCTTCAATTCTTGCTTTATCTCTTTAAGTGTATATATTATTGTTTGAGAAACGTTTGTATGTAGCTTGATTAGCTTCGATACCAAAGTTGTCTCATAGGAGGGTATTCTCAGCTTTTCCTAGCTACTGTCGTTTGTTGAATAAGGGTTAGGGTTAGGGCTATCTCTATTAAAAATGAACATTAGACATAACTTAAAGCTGGATTTTATGTCTTATAGATTTTATCCATATACAACGTTATTTGTTCATATAAAAGCAATAGAAGACTGATTAGTGGTATCTGTATGGAACATCCTAATTGTATCTTTAGAAATCAATTTAATTTATCAAGTCTAGAAATAAAACTAATTTTATACACAAACAAATTAGAAAAACGTTTAAGAGCACTTTGTATAGAAATGCTCCAGAAATTGTATTGTTATAGTTATGGTTATAATAATTATATCAAAATACTTATTTGTTTATTTTAATGTAACAAAATGTATTATAAAAATGCGAAAACTAGTCGATAAAAATGACTGTAATTCATTTTCGTGATTAACTCCAGTAAATTCAATGTTGCAGAGAGATGAAGGAGAGAGGGGGAGAGGGAGGTGAGAGAAGCCATAGAGCGGTAGATCATAGTATTTATGTCTGTCTAACAATAAAATCAATAAATTTAAATCATTAAGTTTTTTAATTCAGGCCTACCTATTACATTAAATTTTGATATATGCAAAAAACTTAGTTTTAGAGTTTATATATTAAATAACTTAACTGTATAATAACTTAAATAACTTAACAAATAAATTTAACTGTCAAATAGACGAAATAGTCAAAGCGCTAACACACACCATTATTCAATGCGTTTACGAAAAGGTTTCATAAACGCTCTGATAATAATTCAAAAACATCTTTCATGATTATTTAGTATGCTATCCGATGAAAGCTTGTTGACGTCGATTACGAATGAATGACACGATCATCCGTTTTATAATGGACTCATTAAGTCACGTTAAACGTCATGACGTCACGGACCTTGTATACGTCACTTACGATTAGACAAAATCTCTTATATCACGCGAAAAACAAGATGTCGCTCTCTGTCGTTGAAATGAAAGTCTGATTAGTCGAAATTGCAAGATCTATAATTGGCAAGATATAATGACAAGATATAACTTTAGGTCGAAACGATTCACTATTTTGTTATCGATGTTATGATCATCGGTAGGGCTAGGATGTACGAAATAAGTTTTGAGAAAATGAATGAGATTAATAATAACGACAACTATTCACTATTATAATAAATGATAGCCAAATTTCAATAAAGTACAAAATTACAATGCAAAATAAACAATATTAAGTTTAGATAAATATTTCAAACATTTTTATTTGTAAAATGTACTTAAAAATATAAAAGTTTGATAAATCATCGAATTATCGACAAACTTGATTTACTTCATTAGTGAAGTATGAATTACTGAAAACATATCACTAATTCACTTATTATATCGTGCTTTATACGAAATACATAATAAAATTTAATATGGTTATAATATTAGCTGAATTTTAACAACATAGAATTTTCATTTTTCCGTTTTCTCCGGAGCTGAGCTAAAATTTCCAGTGTACATAAAATCGTTCTATATTCGTAGCAACTGTCATTTTCATAGATTTTGTAATACTTTCTTGAATGACTCTTATCTAACGAAAACTTAGCCTAGGATATTAACATAAATAACTGCTATAGCTACTCAATCAACTGCTGTTTCAGTTATTTATTATAGTTGCGTCGATTTTCTTAGCCTGTAGCTCACTGTGATACTATGGTCTCCCATTAAACCTGTTGGTCTGCTGCATAGTAATGGACGTCTTCCGTCTAGGGTCCAAGAGACTTTAATATTATTCGCATCATCGATGATAACCTGTGTCTCGCAATTTTCGTGACCTCTTCACCTCACTTAAGATGATGCGCATAATTTCAGCGCCTGATAAAGCTTCGATTAATAACTTCAGTAAATGTTTAAATACATCGTCACGTTAATGTGATTAAATTGAATTATCGCTATAGCTTTCTTGCTAGAGCGCATTATTAAAAGTTTAATCGAAAGCTAATATTCCAGAGTATAGAAGTATAGTGAAGAGTAGGATACTAGAGAATGGTTATGCATGAATGAAAAGTATTATACAGCATATTATTTTGGATCATTTATTCCTCATTTGTATTTCATAGCGCATAGCTTCATTACTCACTATTTATTTAGTTATTTTGTACGAATTGTTATTAGATACACTGCATTCTAACTTAGATTGATTAATATTTTTAGTTGCTGTGTCTACTATTTAAAAAATATTAATTTTAATTGTTAAATATAATATTAAATGCTATTTCTTATTCCTAAACAGATTTGTAACTCGAGATCTGAAAGAATTACAGACGTCATCACAAGTTCTTGTGACGTCATCTGGTCACGTGACCGTTCAGATTACCGATGAGTTGTGCTCAAGCTGTGAGAATGATGCTCTGTTGTTTCCCTTCGATAGGCTTGATTGTTCTTTTGAACTCGAATCTACCCCGCAAGGAACAAGCCTAGACATGCTTCCACTTACTTATGCAATGGATCAAATCAACCTCAAGTCTGTCTGGATCGCAGATGGGTGAGATAAACTATAAATATGATAGTCTTTGTATTTTTACTTAATTATATCAAAATTTAATTGAAATATTGTGCATTGTGAAATTATGTGATTTTGAAAAGAGAAATAGCAAGTAAAAGCATTAATAGATAAAATTATTACTGTGCGTAGTATGTTGATATAATAAATGTATTGTTTATAACAACAAATGCTGCAATATTTAAAAAATATATTTTGATCATTTTTTTAAGAATTTAATTAAATAATATCTTGTAACATAGCGTTGAAACATATATTCTTGCCTTGATAATGAATATTATTATATGAAATTATTTTCAGTAGAATCAACTCTTATTTATTTCTACCTAATCTTACTGTATAACATTTTGAAACTATTTATGTTAATAATTTCATTCAAATCAATTACACAAGTTTTTAATGTCACAACAAATCTATAAAGTAGGTCTACATATTAACATAATAGTTAATATATTATGCCTAATACATTAACTATTAAGCAGACTTTTTATGACTAAGTTCTAATTATATTGAACGCGTCATCATGAGAATTGTCTTTCTCGCGCAAAAATATGACGATTTTGCCCAGAAAAGGACATAAATAAGACAAACGTTATTTTCTTATTATACGCCATCAGCAGCTGAATCTCTATAAATACAGACGCGAGAAAGTCCTGCTTATGATTGTAGTCCATTCCGGTCTGACTTTCCGCCATTATTGCCTTTTTCTCGGGCACTTAATGCAAAAAAGTGTTGTGCAGTCTTTCTTCTAACGAAATTTTTCTGTCATTATCAAAGCAATAACTCGCTGTAAGTCTTTGTTGATCGTTTGTTTGCTCATTTTCTCATTGTTGTTGCTATCAATGGACCAATATTTGGTAGTATATTTGTTTAAAAATTACCGTATTAACTTTATCTTGTGATAAAATTTGATATTATACAGTAAATTTGATGGAACAACTAAATAACATAGCAATAGATATAGTCGTTTTGCAAGGTATGACCTAGTGCAAAGTATTATAAGAAATCAAATCTATGCCTATTCCTGAATACTATAAACAACATTTTAATAGAGTTTTTAATATAACACTAGAAAATGTTATTAAATAGGCATAAACATATGATACAATTGACAAAAAAGTGACATTATTTTCTTTTCAGATATTAATAGTTTTTAATTTGTTATATACTGTATATTTGTATGAAATAGACCTAAATTATCAAGTAATTCTGCTAAATCGAATGAAAACAGCACGATATTTAAGAGAGAACTCTTAAATATCACGTTGCTGTCATTTGAATCTTGTTTAAATTGGAAACAAAATCAGAAATAAAAATCGGAAAATACAGTAAATCAGTTTCAAGAATTGCAATAAAGCAGATATTTCACATAAAATAATTGCATTCAAATAACATTTAGTACTAACATATTATTCTCGAATAAGGTTGCGGCAATTTTATTTTACTTCCTTATAACGACTTTTTTATTTTTCAATTAAAGAAAAGACATTATTTTACGCAATAAATTTTGACGCAGTGTCTAAAAAGAGATTTCTCTTAAAAATCATTAAAATCTCAGATTTCTACTATATCTATTTTGTTGATGCAAAAAAGGTAATCTCATAGGAGTCATATCCCTTCGGTCTCAATAGGCCTACTTGAAGCCGAAAATGCAGACCATTTTAATTAATTAAAAAATATATAGAATTTTGTGATTATTTAATTTTTTTCTTATAGAAATATATTCCTGTTTAAGGCCTCTTGGTGCTCAAAAAACAAATTTACATGAATTGATTAATAATATATTATGAATTTGTGTTATTATTGAGATATTGTGTCAGTAAATAGCATACATCGAAATATTTTGATTATAACATTTGCTAAATGAAAATGCCCATATAGCGGAGGAATCAAACTAGCGATCCGCGGACAGCATGCGGCCCTTCTACAACTTTTCTTTAGCCCCTAATCGAAAACGATTACAGTAGATGTCGCCCTCCACAACCTAGCCTTGTACACAAGAAACTTGATACAAGAGAATTCTTTGAATTTGTGAAGACACTTTTTCAATATAAAGCAACATAGAAAATATTAACTTTATTAGGCTCTCTATGTTCCGTAGTGGCGGCTCTTAATATAAGTTGTTTTAACTAATTTTGACCAATAAATGTTATTGTAGCTTATATTCATTCACGGTCGATAATATTACTTCTCTGATAACTCTTAGATCATTTTTTTAATGTTTTAGATCAGAAAAATAATTTGTCAATATTGAGTTGTCACTTATTTCTATAGCATATGAATGATCTTCTAACCATTATTTTCTAGATGTTATCATAACCTTCTCTCTATCATCATAGACCTCTTAGATCATTTTTTATGTTTTAGATCAGCAAATAACTCGCCCACAATGCGTTGTCACTTATTTCCCAAAGCGTTTCTTTATCCGACCAACTCGTCGCTACATCAAACTGAAGCGTCCTGGAACGATGCGAGATGTTTTCGAATTGTTTTCTCGCTTCGTCGTCAAATGTTTTTCTACATCGCCGTCCTTCTCGCTCCAATGCTCGTCCTAACTATGCCTCTACTTGTATTGCTTCTTGTGTCACCAAACTACCGTCTAAAGATACCGACCATGTTGGTACTTATATTGCTTTACTGCCTTCTGCTGCATTTTGTCTGCAGTTTGAGTCCTGGTGGATCATCAAGGATACCGCTCATCGGTAAAAAAACTCTTTTTATTTATTTATGAATGTTAGAAATTATATGCTAATTATTTTAATACAAATTTAAAGATTAAATTCTCTTTATAAGCAAATTTTTGATGTCTGTGCTGCTTGAAAGGAAAATGACATATTTTGCTACATTTCCCAATGCGGAACCCAATTCACGAACAATTCCAAAGTTTTTACCAAGTATTTCTTAAGTTTAAGAAGATAAGATTTTCCAAGTTAAAATTTATCTTATCCAGAAGTCAATCCACTTACAGCATGTATAAACAAAACTGTGAAACACATTTTTAAGTTTTTCTTAAGTTTTGTTTTATCTTAGACTTAAGAATTTTTATGATTGGCAATTGAGACTTAAAAATTTTCTCAGTACTTAAATAAAATAAAATATCCTAAGTTGATATCGTTAATCGGGTCCCAGGACTCGTCTATAAAGTCCTAAATTCGAATTCCGGTGTCATTCTGCATTGTTATCTTTATGATTGAAGAGTTTCAGTTCTAATAGCTCTATAGTCCTATAGATTGTATTGCTAATATTAACTTACTGATTCGCTATTTCCGTTATATTATTGCGCTGATTAGTGAATAACGAAGATTTAATTAAAGGAATAATTTAACTATTAGAGTCAGGAAATAGTCAATAGATTCACACGAGAAATTTTTTGAGTCAATTTCCATTTTTCTCGACTCTTGCTGCTTCGCTGATGACAAAGCACTAACTAGTCCACTAGTACTAGAGTCATAAATAATATCACCGTTTACTCATTGCCTGACGAGAAAATTGCTATTTACACAGCGAAAAATAATTTAGCTCAAGTTACACGGGAAGTCGGCAACGTTGACGGTATACACTGGAGATTATTTTCGTTTCTAATTTATTTTTTATCTATTTTGCAGCAATTTATCCGCTCTGCTTGATGATTGTATCGGTAACGTCGGCGTGCGTTAGCATTTCATCAAGTCGTCGACCGAGGACTGTCGCTAGCGGCAGCACCGCGTCTTCATCGCTGGTCGGTTGCTGTAGTTGTTGTTATAGTCCATCAAATTCTCCGATCAAATCGTCAAACGTCAAGACATCAACCGGGCATTGCACGTGTACTAGGCAGACAGAAAACGGAATAGATCAATCCTATCGAAAGAATTTTACTCGTGATGACTGGTGTCCGATACCGCAGCAGAATGGGAGCGCTAAATCGCGAAGGACGCCTGATGGATCGCTTCGGCTACCTCTTGATCACTACACGGATCCTCGTCATATTCCATTACCTAGAGCTTCTTCGGGAATAGCAACGTTTCCTATAAGTATTGGGGAGACTGTTGAGAGAGAAACGAGCTTGACAGCGTTTCATTTAGACAGATGTCTAAGAGACGATGTCGTTTTTACAGAGCAACAGAGTTCAGAAAATATTATCAAAGATAAAGGGTGTTGTAGCAGATCAAGTTGTAGGACATCTAGTGTTCTAGAGAGAAATCTGGATATGGCCTTATTTATAATTGTAGTCATTTTACTTGTATCATATATAATTATCATCATTTTAATTTCGTTTTGATTTAACAATTTTTCAACCTGACAGTGTTACAAATCGTATTTGATAAAATTTAATAATGCTTTATATGAGCTGGAGGTATATTTATGAAATTGTAAATTGTAGATACATGCAATGGAATGTCATTTGAAATAAAATCATCACTGAGAATTTTGAAGTGTACAAACTATAATATATAACTAGGCCCTAGACATTAATGAAATTCATTTTAAAAAGTTTGAGAATTTCCGAACATTATTTGAAGTTATCAGCCTATATCCACTGAAATATTTTAGTCAACTCGTTAGAACGATCTAAATATTTCTGTCATTGTGTCCTTCCTATAGGCTTCCCAAATTCTAGATTAAAGAATCAAATTATTTTAAAACATAATTGACAAGTTATTTTAAAACTCGTGTTAAATACGAAAGTGCGATACCCCAACCTCCTCGAACTTGAAAGCCCTCTGCTTCAATCAATAGGCCTATTATCAACAATAGCTATATTAATCAGGCAATCAATTTTCTTCATTGGAGAATTTATGTGAACAATAAACTTAAAGTTAATATAACAGTTGATAACAGTAATTATTATTTATGGCTGTTATAAGAAATCAAATACAACGAAATTAATTAATGGTGTGAAAAATGTATAATCAGCAAGGATATGATATTCTTCATAAATACCGGCATAAAGAATTCCAAATAAATATAATAGTTAACAGGGATCAGCAAAATAAGTTTAAGTAAAGAACTTGGTAGTATCGGTTTTAATTAACAACGTGTAGTTTTCTGGAGATCCGTGAAGTTGGCCCCCCCAACTTCCATTTTCACAAATTTTTTAACATCGATCGTTTGTGCAGGAAAATTATATTTTTAGAATTAGGGTTAGAATTAGGGTTAGGATTAGGGCTAGAATTAGGGTTAGAATTATGGTTAGGATTAGGGTTAGAATTAGGGTTAGAAGTTTAATTTGGATAAATTTAACAAAATAAAATATAATTTTACTGCACAAACCTAGCACAAACGATCGATGTTAAAAAATTGGTGAAAATGGAAGTTTAATCCTAACCCAAATTCTAACTCTAATTCGAACCCTAATTCTAATCCTAATTCTACAAATATAATTTTACTGCACAAACGTAGCACAAACGATCGATGTTAAAAAATTTGTGAAAATGAAAGTTGGGGGGGCTGACGTGAAGTTAGCCCCCCATATTTTGTTTCCTAATAACTTACTGAATAATGGAGTACAAACGAAAAAATTTCCGGCACAAACGTAGCACAAACGATCGATATTAAAAAATTTGTGAAAATGGAAGTTGGGGGGGCCAACTTCATGGACCTGTTTTCTGGCAAAGCTATTTGTGTATTGTGCTAGTTTATTAAAGTTGTCCATTAAAAGAACAAACGCAGAGACAAAAGCTCTATCAAAGTTATACAAGTGACGAAAAATGAGAATTCCATCAATGAAATTGATAAAGGTGACATTTTTATTTGATGGAGTATGTCTAAGATTTCGTTTAGCACATCTGATTGTAAGACTTAACTATATTTTTTTTAATGAAGTTAAGTTTTTGAGAAATAAACAACAATAATATTGATTATATATTTATTCTTTTGCCATAGTATATTTCCTTCGTGCAAGGTAAATAACCATGGTTAACAAGAAACCAAAAAACATTGATTCTCAATGCAATTAATCTAATATAATGCATGCACTGGTAGCAAATGATCGTAGACCATAATTGACTAGGATTACACTAGCGAATGTTAAACTTTAAGGTACAGAGTCTAGACTATCTCTATAAGTTTTTTTATAAGTTTACAGTAAACTTAAAAAAAATATTCCGAGTAACACGGATCATCTTCTACCAATTTTGTAAAAATGATTTAAAAAAGTCCCCCGCTATCTGACACCTTACAACTGATAATTATTTACTTATTCATGTTACAACACTAGCTGTTACTCGTACATTTTACATTTTCAACTGTTATAACGATTTTTGCGCGCAAGTTAGCATTCCACTTATATTCTGTACTATGGTCTAATAACAATCATCGTGGTTATTCAACGAAATTTTTACGAGATTATAGAAATTTTATGGTTATGAGTAATCTTTAATACAAATCAGTCCGACAAACGAGATGAAGAAACATGATGAAATAACCATTGTTATTGCTGTTATTACAATACACATGAATTTCCCTTACTGTTTGACTTTCCCCTTTTGCTTAATTTTCCTGCAGATTATAATATTCCAGAAGGTTATTAAAATATTGTTATGCAGAGGTCAATTGATGACGGTAATTAATATCAGATTATTTTACATTTTTGACATTTTTGTAGTTGTTTCTGAAACAGCTAATTCAATTTCTCTTAATTGGGTTTAGGGCTACTAGTCGATTTCGCACCGCATGGAGTTAGGGTTAATGATAGTTTAGGGTTAGAATTTGTGGCCAGGTTATAATTATTAGTTGTGCTAAGGATTATTGAGACGGATCTGACGCAGTTTAAACTTATTTTCAAAGAGTTTTAGCCGATATTTTAAATATCGTTATTGCCGCAATTTTTAATGAGCGATAATTAAAGATGCAGTGATCAGAACATAAAATTATCCAAAAGTGTTGGATGTAGTTTGAGTATCTCAGTAAGATTTTATTTATTAAATTTTGCACCCTTTCTTATATTGGTATTGTTAAATTTATTGTTAAAACTACATGCGGCGCGAAATCGAAAAACACCTGTGACTTTTATCCCTGGTATATGGCGAAATCGATACAAACTCAAATCAAACGAAGTGCAAGCTAAATCAAATATAATTTGATACAAACTCAAATTAGGGTTAGACATGGTGGTTAGGGTGTAATATAAGGTTATTGTTGTAGTCCTTTGACTTCATAATACTTATCCTAATTTATCCAATAATTGTCCAATCTATTTTAGAAATTAATTATAGACAACCGACTGTTGCAAAGAGTTCCATAAATTAAAAATTCTTCACTTAAAGACTTGATACTTTCTAATGTCATATCTTGATCTCACAACTTTTAATTTAAATGCATTGCCACTAATTTTTGAATTTGCATTCTTTCCGAGCAATACTAGGTACAACTTCGCTGTCATACACCCCTGTTAAGATTTTACATACCTCAATTACATATAAACAGAATTTGCATACTTGTTGTGAAAGTGGGGCTCCTTACCATATTTTTGTAAATCATCTTGTAAAGTATCATATGCAGATTAATAACAATTTTAATAATTCTTTCAATCATTATGATAATATGCCGTATTAAATTTGCCATATACATGATCCGTAAAGAAAAGATTTATGTAAACTTGTCAATAATAACTTTTAAATTATTTGGAACTTTATGTTAAACCCGTATCTAAACATACCTTCTTAAGTGGTTTAAAATTGAATGTCATCCCTCGCTAATGTCCATAATTGGGTATGGTAAGGTTCATTTCATTTACTTATTAAGTATTAAGGTTTGATTTATGTTACATTTTGTCTATGTAAACATACTTTTGTAAATAATATTTTACTTATTTAAATAATAACATTATTTTCTGCAATATCATACATTTTTTATGCTGTTACAGTGCTATACTGTACTTTTTTTTGTTTTGTGTACTGTACTGTGTTGTTACAGGTTTTTTCTAACATGTATGCCTCTGAATATGAAGCTTGTGCATCAGCGGTATTAACTGGACCCTATGAGCATCATGCTTATATCAGTTACTCACCTGCTGATTCGTTAATTGCTGAATATATTGAATTTTGTTTAAGCCAAATGAGCTTGAAATGTTGTATGACATATGCAAACGAAAAATTAACAAACGATGAAAAATTAACAGAAGACGTTAAAGCAAAAATTGCTCGTGGAATTTACAGTAGTTTTAAATGTATTATCTTAATCACGGACAATTTAGTTCATGATGAATTGCATGTAATGGAAACTCAAGTGATACTGAATAAAGCGAAGAGATTTAATCAGGAGTTGGTATTGTTACTACGTGTGGACTTTTGTCAGAATGTTCCAAGAGTTTTGCAAAACTTCAAAGTATTTGATTACAACAGCAGCAGTATATCTGACGAATGTTTGGACAAATTATTTTTTGAAATCATTAGAGGTTACTTTTTAATTGTTTTATTCATTTATATTAACGATAATTACTTCATTAATGATGATGCAATTATATGAATTACATTATTTCATGTTGTAATGTTGAAATCAATTCAATATGAATAGTAAATCATACGAGATTTTTATTTTGAATATTTTTTAATCTGTTCTTTCTTTGTTCATAAAAGATTTCCTACTGTCAACACAAAAGATAATCCTGATGTTATCATTAATTAATTAATTTTTTTGCTGGTCCTGGCAGAAGTACTTATGCTAGACAAGTTTACTGATAATTATAATGCGCTGACAATGAAGTAATTTGATAATTTGTTTGTAATGTTTCAATGTTTGTTTATTTCTAATTATAGCGCCAAGCTCGCAACTAGTCACCGTGCAAAACTCAAATATGGGCTTCAATTCAGCAGTTGGATTCTTCTATGGATATCTGCAAACAATACTTCCTGGTACTATTCAAATTCTGTTATATAAAAATTACAAGGTCTTTTCATACTGTATTTTAACAGCTTTATAGTATTGATCATATTTAGTCACTATTTAATCCATTGGTAAGATTGTATA
>JAQIXG010001206.1:0-23614 GCA_034700105.1 Oconnorella tubifera | reverse complement strand
CATTTTGAACATTTATTGACCATTTTGAACATTTATTGACCATTTTGAACATTTATTGACCATTTTGAACATTTATTAAAATTATCAACAAAAATATCGATTTCTGACTCATCGTTATTTATTTATTGTTTTACATTATTTTAATGTCTTAAAATATTCAATCTTTAAATTCAATAATTACCAATTTAATAGGCTCCGCATTGGCTTATATTTATTTGATATCTTTCCACTACGATTATTTTTCGCTGCAAAAAATTACAATTATAAAACATAATAATTTTTAGTCAATGCATTTTCCACCGTTGAATGCGCAAGGAATATGATCATATGCTAGATCAGCTATATATAGAATTAAAATCATAAAAAATTGTATCAATTTACACAAATACAAATATGTCACGCAAAGTCTCGCAGACATAGTATGTTAGGGTTATATGTTGAGTGATTTACTAATGATTTATCGTTGATTAAATACCGGTTTAGCAATTTCCAAATATTCCGTTTCAAAATAAAAAATTATTTCACACACATAATGCGCAAAAAATGTACAAAGTAACATTTTTATGATTATATGCTTATAAGACATGAATTGTGCACTTTTACAAATTTAATTGGCGCCATGTAATTCATCATTTAAAATATAACTAAAGATAAAATTAACTATAATTTTCTTTTCTTAACAATTCATAATAAATCCTCAATTCTAAAACTGCGTCTTATTATTGCAAAAATGGTTTCATTATTTTAAAATAATTTCAAAACAGTAATTCAAAACAGTAATTCATTATTTTACGGATTTTTAAACCGCTAGTTGCACAAGTAGCTCTTTTCCGCGTTTACCTCTGATGGCCTCGTGGCAAGCTCTCGTGTCGCGATTATTGATCCAAACAACTCGGCCTTGTCATTATGCTTCTGTGCACTTGAACAGCTCAGCGATTGCGACGGGAAATTCAGCGTGAAATGCGGTAAACAGGTTTATCGTTCACCAGCAGTCGGCGATGATGTTGACAGCTATAAGAATAATGTTGCTGAATTATATTGAAATATGTTTGATAAGTTTATCAATGTAATAACAGTGGCTTGTAAGTTTTATTATAGTAGAGAAATGTGATGCAAACGGTAAGTTTTTTATATGTAAGTAGTTATTACTTATACTTGATCATTATTCACTTTAGTTTATGCCACATTGGTGACTATTCTCGCTTCTACATCTGATGGATTCGTGACAAGCAGTTTGGTAATTAAAAGTTCTATTTATAGCAGCAAAGTTACTGTGATAATGAAGATTCTAAAATTTGAAATTGAATTTAAAAGATTTAAGTATTTCAGTATTTTGCCAATAATATGCCGGCATTAATATTATCAACGTAATAATTGATGTGATGGCAAGGTTATATTTTTTCAAATATCTGTAAAATAGATTATTTCTAATAATGAACTCCATCACATTTGGTCCCTTAAATTTATTAAATAATGCAACATATAAAACTATCGTATAACACTTTCAATTAAAACTAAGGATAGTTTTATAAGCACAATTTTAAATAATCATATTTTTGGACTTTTTAAAACTAAGAGTAGATTTTCTCTAAGATGATAATAAAATCATTGTTATACCATTATGATAGTAGAGCATGTAACTTAAATTATCCAAATCATTATTTATCCATTTCACAATATTAAACATATAATGAACATTTATTACTTATATTGTTTTCTATTATTTAATTTCGCAATCTTAGCATTTTACGTAAAACGTTGAAATAATATGGAATTGATCATGGTGATAGTTGAAAACGCTAAAAACGAAACCGCTATGTCAAAATAGGTATATTAGAGTAATAGTTGAGAAATTTCAGATTACACTGCATTAATTATTAACAATATATTAGTAATTCATGAACAACATGTAAAAATGCTTTTTTAGATTTTTATATTCGATTATAACTTACTTTAACAATTTGATATAGTAACCTTTTTGAAATATTTAAGTTGTTGGCCTAATTACTTAAACTTTTTTTTATAAATTTATAAAAATACTATTTCATTTTTCATTTAATTTATTTAATATTATGCTTTATGCATACAATGGGAAATTAGAAGGTGTTATAACTAATTTTGTAACTTACAGTAACAAAGAGCTTTTTGAGTTTAGTAATATATTATTGAGTTCTTGATTTTATTTTTTATATCTTTTTACTTTTGTATAGTAGGTAATTTTTTATGTCATTTTAACCAAACTTTTTAGTTATTTTATCTCGAAATAAATAATGAAACAGAATACTTTGAAATTGCACCAGTCGTTTGGCTTTGTTCATAAAGTTTTTCAGTTGTGTCATAATATTACTACATTCTATCGAACATTATTTGAATTATTTTTTCTTCAGACAGATTTATAGTAAACATTATTCATCTTTTTTTCTTTTGAACTTTAAGCACATGCGTTTTTCCTACGATTCTGAATTTAAGAAGTCTCCGAGATAATAGAACATTCAAATTTTAATCATTATTATGCTCAAAATCAGCGTATTAAGATTAAATAGTATAGAGTTGACCTAAATTGCGTTGTGAAAATTGTTTCTTTGCAAACCTTCAATTTCAATCATTTTAGAATTTAGTATACTTTCCTTCATGGAATTTGACAAATATTTAATTATTATTCATATCACTTTTTTAAATGAGGCAATTACTAGTATTTTAAATTATGATATTGAGTTTTTTAAGTTACAACTGATTTTTTAAATAGGCTATATATAAACTTTACCACTTTTTTATGCGTTGTTAAATCATAATAAAATTTAGTAGTCGGATGATTTTCTTTTACAAGTCAATAAATACAAAAAATGTTTAAATTTCAATTTAATTATGAATATAGTATATTCATAATTAAATTGAAATTTAAACATTTTTAAGCATTATCGGATTTTTCCACGGTATTA
This sequence comes from Oconnorella tubifera, assembly GCA_034700105.1. Taxonomy (NCBI): domain Eukaryota; kingdom Metazoa; phylum Annelida; class Clitellata; order Enchytraeida; family Enchytraeidae; genus Oconnorella; species Oconnorella tubifera. The sequence continues at coordinate 20,675 of JAQIXG010001206.1, read as the reverse complement.
ATATTTGGCGCTGAGTGTTTACACTGCTCTGAAGTTTTATGAACTTTCCTATATTATCAATAAATGGTCAATGATAATAATAATTATTTACTTGTTATTTTATAACTTATTATTTATTGAGCTTTTGTTAATGTTAGGCATAAACGGTCTTATTGATCGACGCTATTTTAACGTGAGAAGCAAGAAGAAAGTCAAGCACACTCATCCTTTCATTATTCAACTGAAGCTTATTGGATAATATTATTACAAACTCATCGCTCTTTCTTCCCTCTGTTGAATCATCTCGGTTTATAGAAAAGTCACGAAGCTTGTCAGTCGCTTGGCTCAGCTGTAAACAATTGCTTGCTGACACCTGATTCATGAATTAATGTCACCAGTTTTACATGGATGTATTATTGATATATCAGTGGAAAACATTATCGGTATGCAATTAGATTCAATAGACAACAGATTTAAACGAACCAGAAAATGAGAATAGGCCTGCTGATGATCAATAAGCAGAACTCAGTTTCACAGCAGAACTTAATGGCATCATTGCAGCAGCAACAGCTGCTCGCACAGCTGCCGCAGATGAACGGAATAAAAGATATAATACACGATGAACCGATTCAATCAAATGGGGGTATTTACACCGAACTTAGTGAATGTCCTAAATATCCGTCCACACCTTGCGCTTCAATAGAATCGGATAAACAATTATTGACGACTTACGAACAGGAGGGAAAATGGAGCGAAAGAATGAACACTTTATCGCCGAGTAGAAGTGCGAGAAGACAAAGTCAGAGACTTGTCTTTAAGAACGGAGAATGTAACGTTACAAGAGCGAATATTAAAAAGCGTCGTCAGCGTTATATGGCCGATATCTTTACGACTCTGGTCGATATAAAATGGAGGTGGAATCTTTTAAACTTTGTTTTGGCTTTTATTCTCAGCTGGATGATATTCGCTCTAGCTTGGTGGCTAATATGTTTCTCCCATGGAGATCTTGATAGTTATGGAAAAGAGACAAAAGATGGAAAGAAAAGAGAACCGTGCGTGGAGGAGGTATATGACTTTACGACTGCGCTACTTTTCTCCATTGAGACTCAACAAACAATTGGATTCGGGAGCCGTCGTACGAATCCATACTGCCCAGAAGCGATCCTTGTAATGATGTGTCAGTCATGCTTTGGAGTCATAATCCAAGCGCTTATGACTGGGCTCGTATTTGCCAAATTATCTCGTCCAAAGAAACGAGCTGAGACATTGCTGTTCAGTAAAAACGCAGTAATCTGCAAACGCGATGGAGAGCTGTGTCTGTTGTTTCGCGTTGGTGACATGCGTAAATCACACATCGTTGAAGCGCATGTACGAGCGATATTAATACGTAAACGAGTGACTCTTGAAGGGGAAGTAATTCCTCTCTACCAATACGACCTACCACTTGGCGATGGCGAAACGGAAGGTCGATTATTTATGGTCTGGCCGGTCATCGTCGAGCATCGCATAACGAAATCGAGTCCATTGTGGAGGTTATCAGCCGAGGATCTGCTGAAGGAACAGTTCGAGCTGGTAGTAGTTCTCGAAGGGATTGTTGAATCGACAGGAATGACGACACAAGCCAGAACATCGTACTTACCCAGTGAGATACTCTGGGGTCATCGCTTCGAAAAACTCGTCACGTTCCAAAGGGACTCATCGCAGTATCTTATTGACTATTCAAGGTTTCACACGACTGTTTCCATGGATATTCCTCACTGCAGCGCGCATGATCTTGCAGCGCAGAGGAAAAATGGAAGTGAAGAATCAACTGATGACAATGATGATGCGGAAACTGCATCCATAGAGTCCGCACCACTTCCGTCTACTGAAACCTCGCGAGCTCTTAAGGTAACAACTGAACGAAGGCGGATGTCAATACCGCAATTAACGCGAATCAATGGTATCAGTGGGGTAGCCTTGGCTGCGTTTGATCTTCACTCAGAAGATACTGCCACATATAATAGTATTACTGACTGCAGCAGAATTGCAATAGATGATACTAGTTACCGGTTTATGTGAATTTGCGTTTTTACTATTTTAATTTATGTTATTTTTTATCGATTATGTACTTGTATTTAGAATATTATGAGATGTAGAATGTTTTAAAATAGCAATTGCCTCTGTATTTATTTTAAGGATTATTTAATGTGATATTAGCTTCCAGATATTGTTGTATATGAAAAAATGTTTTTAATATTTTGATTTATGTTAATCCGTTGTAATTTATCTTCAGATATGCACCATGAATAAAATACTGCCAAATTGTAAAATATTTAATGTGATGGAGTATTAATTTGACATAGATATCAAATTTACAGAAAATGTGTAGGCCTAATATTATTGTGTTAGATACTTATTTCCAAACATTATACTAGAGAAGGTAATTACTTCAAGTAATATTTATAAAAAATTGTATACATTCCTTTGTAAAAGTAACTTACAGCAATTGTTCGTTTTAAATTTATGTTATGATATCCTATATATTAGACTTTAGTATATAAAGATTTAAATTTGAAATTTGATATCACTATTAAGTTATATCTGAACTTACAATGCATTCAACTGCAATATATCATAATTAGAAATGATGCATGGCGCAGCTTTTATAATCAGTCTGTGAGCTTTTTTAAAAACGAATTATTTAAATACTTCAGTGGTTATGGTTTTAAAATCACATTATCTTTTCTGTATACAAATTTCTCTTTATTTTGATTCAAACTGTATTCATTAAGTTAATCTTGAACTAAACAAACAAATTTAAAGTGCGAGGTAATATATGCTATTAAATGTGTGTTAAATTTAGTTAATATATTTCAATATTAAAAATAATCATTTTGTGCTTTTGCTAAATTTACTTTTAAAATTGTTTATATTTTAAAAGAAAATAGGCATGCTGTGCTGCTACAGTAATACAAAAACAATCTAAAATGTATTTTCTTTATTGAGCAATGAGCATATACTGATTTTAAAACATATAATTTGATAAACCTGTAGTTTTAAATGAATATATACTTTTCAATGTAGATGTTAGAACACTTATTGGGCATAAGATATATCTGTTCTTATATATCTGGTCACATATATCTGATCTTAATTTATATATTATGTTTTCCCTAAATGCTACTTATACTACATAGCAATAAAATTAGATTAAACTATAAATTGGAATACTGGATTAAATAAATTCTATGTATTATTACAAACTACAAAATTAACTTGTTAAAAACTACAAAATTATCTATTAATATTAGTAATCATTAACAATAATTATAGTTATTATAAATTGTCTAGAACTATTTAATTATTTTAACTCAGATACTTAAGAATTACTGCAATGAAGTGGATGAATTAGTCGCAAGTTAGATTATTTATTTTTATTAAATGCTTTACTCTACCAATATGAAGTCATATATCAAATAGTTAACATCCCATTTGCTGCTATGATTTGTATATTGTCATTATTTGTTTCACTTTGTGGAAAGTATTAGTTAAAATGTATGGTTTACTAGAGCTAGAGTTAGGGTTAGATTACACCTAAATAGATTAAAAATAGCGCCTTTATAAATAGAGGCTAGGTTAGGCTTAGCTCCTAATATAACCCTAGGCTATTGCTTATAGACGAAACTTATAAATTTCAAAGGTCTATTTTTTAGGCAAGCTAGATATACATTTCTGATATATAGATAATGTAGAAAATCAATTAGAGGATGAAAATATGCATCCGTTTCTCTTATATCGTAATTCCGTCACTAACAGACTTTTAGCCCACCAAAGCTCTTATTGTTGGAGGATTTTAGCTGAATTAGTAACTTTTGCTGTTTTTCTATGTATCGCTGTACCATAACACTTCAAATTTAATTTTGATATTATTTTATAATAGTTCCTTCCATGTTAAATGGAATCACGCGTGATGTAGAAGAGCTTTTTAAACCCTGTGATTTGTTATTTCTAGATTTATGATCGTATGTATCGTTTATACATTTCATTTACTGGACACGAGTCGGCTACGCATAATTATTGTAATATAAATGACCTATTGTGATACAAATGTATAATTTAATATTTGCATAATTTTATGTTTGTTATTTAGGAAGCTTTATCCAATATTCTAAACTAATATGTGTGTCTACTATTTGTAATGTTATGAAATTATTTTCTGCATTATGGTTATTCAAAACGGTATTAAATTTTGTACTTGAATTATTATTTATAAAAAATTTAATGCAAATAGAAGTTTTGTGAATATTTATTAGAATCCATGATCACGAACTCTTTTTGTTATCGAAATTTTATCACGAAATATTTATATCCACGAGTTATTTTTAGTCACAAATAGTAGTAGTAGTAGTAGTAGTAGCAGTAGTAGTAGTAGTAGTAGTAGTAGTAATTATTTGCGCATTAGTTTGCACAATTAAAACGCAAAGGAATAAAAATAGACTATCAGAAAAAGAAAAAATCCTATCTAAGTTAAAAGAAGTAGGTCCAGATAAATATAATCATTTGAAGAATTGAAATTTCACACTATATTTCAACATCAGATATCATTTTTTAATTTAATTTGTGCACGATATACGATTAAAACAACAAATTTCTGTAATATTCAATTGTCTACTATAAATTTATCATGCAAGAAAAATAAAAGTTCATTGAATTGCCATAATTACGGATAGAGCAATCAATCATATAAAATATCAGATAATAATATAGCGGAATTTTGAAGTTCAGGTAAAATACTGGCGCTAATAATCACTTAAAAAATCAAAAACGAACGAATCAAAAACAGTATTTGATAATGCAGAGAAAAAAACAGAGTAACGATCAATGAATTCACCTGTCGGCGTTAATAAAAAGAATTAATTGATTTGGATGGAAATGTGTAAATATGCGAAATTTGCTGCACATTACAGAGATTACTGCACTCAGGGGCTAGTGATAAATACTATTACTTTATATATGCATAATATTTTTTGGTATAACCTATCTATTGAAAATGGGATTAGTTGACTAATATAAATAAATGAATAACCGTCGTATTAGATATTTAGGTTTTTAAGAATATTTTTTCCCTAAATTTAACGCACCTTCTCAAGATTCCGCGTAATAACATTAATAGATCTATACATTATACATTGTTCATTGAGAATATTATCGATAAAGCCTGACATTAGAAAATTGTCGCAACAGAAAAAAAGCCTTATTAAACATCATTAATGATAGAAATAGATATCAACTTTGCTTGATTTGTATAACTCTCGACTCGAAGCATTTCTACAAAGTGTATCGTGAGAATGCGCAGTTGACAATAGATAATGGTACTTGATCGATATATCTAACGTAAATTTAGCTTTATTGATGATTTGCAAATAATCAAAGCAATAGTTATTTTTACGACGCAAAAATATTGACTGAAACGGTCATCGCATCTCGTTGAGTGTAAACAAGATAAAATCGAATACGTCAACCACGCCTGTACGTATCTTCTCAGCACGATACATTCAAGCATAAGTCAATGCGCTAAGAACAAGGATGTTTCGAGAATAAACGCACTACATATGCGAAAAATAGACATATAAAGATTGTTTAAATAACTGAAAATATTATTCAATTAAGTTCAGATTTAATCTTTTTGTTTAAAAAAATCGCTTCACTTTTTTGTAGGCGTATTATGTTGCTGATTTTCTGGGGAACTTGCTTTCTTAATTAAAACATTTACTGTGAAAACTTCTGACAAATAATTTATTCGGCTTCTCCAATATATCTCTCTAAACAGAATTACTAAATGTAGTTATCTTGGAATTATCACTATTTTGAGATATAATTAGCCTTTATTTTGACTGAAATCATGAAGCTTTCTGTTTCTTGTCGTTTTATTATGCTTCTTGTCGTTCTTCACATCAAATTAAACTTTCTGTTACATATTTATAAAGTTCCTCTAAGGTAAATTTCATTGCTGCTCCTATTGTTTCGAATAGTTTATATCATATCGTGCTTTGTGTTATTTTCTCCGCTTTTAAAATGTAACCTTTTCTACCATCAATAATTCTAGTTTTCTCTCACCGATTTCTCGGTTAATTTATTTTCTTCGCTCAGCTTAAAGTTGTCCTCACTACTTGACTGAAGCACTTGTAGGTTTCTTGATGCCAGGGGATATTTGCGATATCGTACATCGACGGTTAGATCTTTAAGCTTCAGGATTAATATTTCATTGTGGACACAATTTAAGCATTTGAAGTAACAGTACATTTGTTATTTTATTGTATATATTTTAATATAAAATATTGACAAAAAGTGGCCAGGGAAGGATGTGTTTCCCCACCCATCTTTGTTTTACGTCTGGCCTTGAGCCGAGTGTGGACATAACCCGTCAGCAATAATGCGACTGGATTTATCGTTAGTTACACTATTACATTGATATGAATTTTTACTCCCGTTTCTTATGATAAGCATTAAGCATATTGCCAAGATGAGCTTGCTTAGTCATGTCAACACTCAACAGAAAGAAAACATCTTTCCCTGGAATCATTAATACCCGGTAGAAAACTTTGATTAAAGACTAGCCTAAATCGTTCAATTGCTTGATATACAGAACAATTACTAATCAAGCTGCAGCATGCGTAGAATTATACTCATAATATATTATGACATGACGACTCATTGATGACAATTAACATGATTACTATTAAAAAGAAATTTTTTAAAAGAATTGGATGTAATAAGCCGCTGAAAAATATACAAACATGTACAAAATATACAAAATATACAAAAATGTACTTTACAGCAGGGATGTCATTTCAATTTTTTCTAGAAGAAGGAGGGGGGGTCAACTTCTCCTCAATAAACAAGCGATAACTTTTTAACATTATTACGTCTTTTTTATTCGTAAATTCAACATTAAAAACTCTAGTACAACTATTCTAATTTATTTATTCTATTATAAGTCTACGAAATTTCCATTTTCCTTTGAGAGTCATTTTGTACGAAAATGTTTAAATTTATGTAAAAGATCAAAATCAGATCAAAATTCTAAAGATAACGTCTTTTCTTTATAAAAAATATTAATTGAGAATTTTTGGACAGATTAAGATTGTATTACAATTGTATTACAACTTGTGTATATCTAAAACTGATTAATTAAAAAATTGATTTGTTAAAATTATTGTTCTGAATTTATATTTCATAAAAAATATGATTAGATCTACATATATGTCATTCGTTTAATGGTCAACACAATTATTAAATATGAATACTTGTTATACTTCACAAGAAACTCGTATATTCTTTTATTTAATTTTCATTTATTACATTATTGGTCTTTCAGATCGACACAATGATGTAGATATGACGCTCAAGTCTAGTAATAAAGTCTATAATAACTTATTACTCTCGTAATAACGGTTTGATATTGCAATCTAAAACTCATAGCCGGCACTAGCAATAAAATATTACAAAATATTATAGCAATAAAATATTACAAAAATTCCTGTTTAAGCCTGTTCCCATATAGCGCTTAAAATGTACGAAGGTATTTGTCTAAAAATTATGATTTCTATGTACTATGCCGTCTTTCACTGAGTCATATAAATATCAAACTAATAAATTCATAATAATGATCAATAGATGGTAAATTACTGAAATATATATCTTCAGGCCAAAACCGTGTAGGGTTGTTTTTGTGTTTTTTGATCAAAAACTCTAAAGACTCTACTTACTAAAATATTACAATAATACGAATATTATTATAATTTCTTAACTCGCTCGAGTTTACGATGCATAAATATTCAAACTAAAACTATTGGGCAAATATTCGGTATAATACCCATAGGGATGATCTAGATTTCAAAATGAGTTAAAAGATGTGTTATAAGCCTCTGCTTCTGATTAAGAAAAAGAATATGTTAAACTTTTCTTGGTTCAAATAACTTAATTATCAGATGAATAATATAATTATCAGATGAATAATCTAATTTATCCTTTCCTCAACCAAACTTAAAACTACATTGCAATTATTAGATAAACCAAGTATTGTTCTATTAGCGTATTGCATGCTTTTAAACATTGACTCATATAGACGAATACTGGGACTTTCACGTCGATATAATCTATAAAGTGAAATACAATAATATAACAGTCCGCTGATATTTACAGTATTTCGAAACAACACAGCAATTAAAATTGCACCAGACTGAAACCCTCGATCATTTATATCAATTTTTACATTGAAAATACTATAGTATACCGGTAAAGAATTGCACACGCAACTATTACAATGTTTCATTTTAATACTTTTCTCAATGAAATATTTTTTTACGAATAGGGCCTAGTGTAAATAACACCTAACTACTATCAAACACGTATAGGTTATGGACCAGTGTAATCATTTAAAAACATTATATACTGTATAGGCCTATATACTCTTTCGTGTTTTTGATTCTGGTTTTAAAACTCCGCACTAGTGCATGATCTTTGTTTCAAAACACTCCCCTTGTTTTCGGGTTATGGTTTTAAAGAAATTCAAACAAGTTTCAACGCATGGTTAGAGTACTTTGAAACTGAGAAGATATATTCATGTTTTGACATTGTAAATTTTAAAAATATGTTTCATTCACTTTTCCTAAATGACAGACGTGAAAACATCACTCTTTCAAATAGAGTTTCATGTAAATTTCATCAAGCTCTACATGTATGTTGTGTGTACAATTTTTGCAAGAATATGTTGAAAAACTGTTGACGATAGGTGAAAATGACCTAAACGAAAAATTAGGAGTTATCTATGGAGTTCACAGATAGAAAAAGTTTCACTATAGTTTGAAACTATACAGTTGAGAAGTTTTTGATCTCCGATTCAAGTATTATTTTATTAGATCCGCCTAATAAGACTTCATTCAAGGATAAAATCTAGACTTAATTGATTGATCGACACTTAAAATTTAAGCTATTCGTACCTACGCGCGGCATCACCATAATTCTCCATAGGGCAATAATATAAACAAGGCGTTTAAGAAGCTTAAACGACGACCCCACACGACTTTCAAGAACCTACGCAAACGATAATTAGACCCACGCTAAGTATTCAGTTCAGACTTTTTCATGTTGCAATCAATACGCAATCTACTTCCTAGAATAAAAATGAAACGTTTAGTAAAATCGAATTTCTGATGACATTGTGTTAAAACCAATAATCACCACTTCCGCTATTATACCTGTATATTCACGAGGCCATGACAAGTGCTTTCGATTCTATTGATTCTTAAAAATTGTAGACAACAGTAGACAATATAGATGAACTGATCGCCTAATTTTCGACCAACATTTACAATGTGGTTAGGTTTTATGAAGAACGATGCTCAAGGACTATCGGGGACGTCATTTTGAGACGATGTGGGCCATTTTCTCCCTCTCTGATTTTAGAAAAGTACTGTTTTACATATTTTTGAGTGAATTAAAGGTAAAATACCCCGCCCCCCCCCCCCCCCATAGAAAGGAATGTTTTCATTAATTGGAGATGTTGTCATATTGATGCGTAGAATGGCTTTCCTCAGAGGCTCCTGGGTTCAAATTTGTTTATAAAAACAAGACGACACAAATGTGCTTTAAATTTTCGATCACAAAATAATTGACTTCACTTACAGTGTATAATATATACCAAGCTTATATAAGTTTACATTGTTATATTAATGATTGTTAATTCAATAATGTATAGTACTAATTATAAGACTATATCGTTGGAGGTAAGTATTGTACATCAATTTAAATATCATACCGCATACTAGAAGAAACTGAAAACGTGACAAATTATCATTATTTTTTTTATTAATCTTAACGTTGTAGGTCATTATGCAACGCTATGTTTTCAATACAACAAAAAATTCTTGCAACTTGTTCAACAAGACTATGGGACTATGCGGGGTGTAGGTATATCTGCATCAGACTGTATGTTGCCTAAAGACATATAGCTCAGGTTGCAAACAACAAAGACAGCTTTAGTTAATTAACTCCTTTTATTGTCCATTTGGTTGCGAGTCTTTCGAAATTCAGAGTTGCAAATGCATAAGCCCGTAATTGCTGAATAAATTAATTCATATTGTATACATCACAATATTTCTTAGAATATTTTGCTCATTTAAAAAATATTCTAGCGTTAATTTGCTGACTGAAATGATCAAAATCGCGTTATGGCCAATCCAAAAAAGGCTTCTGTCCTGTGGAACAAACTAAATGATAACTTATTGACAAGTCCTACGCAAATATCATTATCTCAGTGGGACTCAGTTACCTTCAATGCAATATAATAATAATGATCAGTTTTTTTAGATCAAAAAAGGAGTTTATTGACAAGTTCGTCTTTAGGTTTTATTGGTGAAAATATTTCCCACAATTTTGATTCTATCCAATGAGAGATTGTTATTTCGACGCTACATTGTTTTGTTGTGTGATGAAAGAAAATAAAAACTTGACGTTTATTAATGCAAGCAAAAATATTCAATTTTTATAATTAAAAATCAATCAATAAATAAAAAACGAAATACTATACTTAATATTGTACGTAATCTGTATAATATTCGCGTAATAATACAAATAAACTATCTTTATTAAAAGTACATGTATATATTAAAAATAGTATGTACCGAAAACGATATCGGTACATACTATTTGAGTCGCATATTATTTCGGTACATACTTTGAGTTTCGGTTAGAAATGATGGGTGTAGGGTTTGGGTTTAGTGTTAGAGTTAAAAATCGATATTCATTTTCGATTCCTGCATTTCATTTGTATTTTAGATATGCATTTTTGATTTTTACTGAAATCGAGTTGCTTCTAATGTTGTCAATTCTTCTGTTCTAACTTCTAAGTCTGCTTTCTTCTTTTTGATCCTTGCATACATGTTTTATCTTGATTTCTCTTGATTGCTCTTGCTTGATTTTTTCACAAGATTAACGTCGTTTTGCAGATAAGACTTTCACGTCTTGACACAACATCAAGATCTTTTATATACTTGTGACATTAATATTATTGACCAGTTAACAACATTACTGTCATTAATGTTGGAATAACTGTATTAAATGTCAATTTACTCTAGTGTAGCATAAGTAACACCAGTTTATATGACTGTTTACGAATATTGTAATGCTATCAAAGTCTAACTTGTTGATTTATGTATTATTTAGTCACCTGAGTCAGTGCCTAAGATCTCAAGCTATGCCTAAAGAGGGTAAACTACGTGGCAAGATGTCATCTTATGCGTTCTTTGTGCAGACGTGTCGCGAAGAACACAAGAAAAAACATCCCGGAGAGTCGGTAGTATTTGCAGGTAATTATATCATTTGCACATGGGCGTCCTCAGGGGAGCGCAAGGGGGCGCATTTGCGCCCCCCTGGATTTTGATAACTGTTTTTTTTCTCTATGACAATTAAACACACAAATTTGTTGTTTGTTCGGTTGTCATACAGAAATATTCATCAAAACTCGAATCTGTGACACAGAAATTGCAGGCAGTCCAACTAGATTTGCTTGGAGCTCAGACTGCAATCAAAGATCACTTGTTTGTAATTCGTGCAGACCGAAATAACTCTGATGAAAGATACAGTGACATTTTTAAAGCCACCGAGATTGAGCAGACGAGATTGGAGTAGAACTGAAACCTCCAAGGCAGGCACGGAGGCAAATCAACAGAGCAAATCCTCTTATTAGAGATCTTGAACAATACTTCAAAATAGCTGTGTATATTCCGTATCTGGATTCGCTGGTATCATCGCTTGAGACACGTTTTACTGAAGAAAACAAACCTGCAGAGAGTCTTCTGTCCCTTCATCCTTGCAGAATGGCCAAACTAAACGAAAATGAATTCAAAGACCGTAGCAAAGCCGTTGCAGATCTGTACAAAATTGACAACTTCCTGGAAGAAAGTGAAAGTTGGTATGATGAACAGACAGCACGATGGGATGATCATAGCAGAATGCATGAACTTGAGTGAAGTTTTAAGCTACACAGAATTCTATCCATCGGTCATGATGGCTTTGCAGATTGCATTGGCTATACCAGTTACAACATGCACCATAGAAAGGTCATTTAATACTCTAAGGAGGGTTAAACATGGATTCGTTCAACAACCAGCGATGGCCGTTTATCAGGCCTCTGTACGATGAGTGTATATCACAAAATGATTTTAGACAATAAAGACAGTTTCATTGACACAGTGATTAATCAGTTTGGACAAGAACCCAGACGATTGATATTGTTATTTCAGAAATAAGTTACGAATCAGACTTCAATCATACAATGATACAAAATACAAAATTTACTATCATTTGAGTTTTTAACAATGAATGTCTGTGATTTATTTTTTTCACATTTAATTTTGATCAAAACTAGTCAAGATAACGTAAACATTAAAACACATAAAAATATTGCAATTTGTGTTGGTATATCCGCTTGTATATCTCCCAAATCTCCGCTCGTGCTCGGGGGCCTTCGGCATCCTCGTTAGTCATGCCAATAATTTTAAAAAACTTTGCGCCCCCCTAGAAAAACTTCTGCGGACGCCCATGCATTTGCAGAGCTTCCCTGTCAATTTATTAATAGGAAACTTCTATCGTTTGCATTCGCTTCTGTGCAAATTTATTAATGAGAAACTTCTCTGCAGAATCTGGCCTACGGGATATTGTGTCTAGTAGAAAGTTTGCAATATGTTATATTTTATATAACATATATGTAACATATGTAGTTTATATTATTAAGTTTATATTAAATATTTATGATGTTGTGTATTTTCTTTGTAGAATTCTCAAAGAAATGTTCAGAAAAATGGAAGGTATGATATTATTAAATATCTTTTTATTTATATTGTCTTACTGTTGTCTAAAGTCTATTGCAAATATTGATTCTTTATAAGAGTGTCAGATAATATCAGATTAATTAGTTTAGTTTTAAATTAAGCTTATATTTTTTAATTAATTGAGTGTAAAGTTTATAGTGGTATTCATGGTTTATTACTTTGAGTTTCAGTTAATTGTCCTAATAAGCAGTCCAATTATGAATCTTGTGGATTAATAGATATAATAGTTCTAATTACTTTCAGTAAATTTGTATAAGGCGAGTGTAGACTGATCCGTGCTAATTAATTTAATTACTATTAGTGATTAAATTATAATTTATTTGATTGTTAGAAAATGATTATTACTTTAGGTACATTTTTAGTTTGCGCTTACATTAATTGATTTTATACGGATTTTTCTAATTAATATTTTAAAATTTCTTTATTCTCTATAAATTTATATAAAAATTATTTATTAATTTTTATATTACATTTCTCTTTAGTCTTGGAAAATTTATATTTATGTTGCGTGAAAATTTCTTAGGTAAAGTTTGAGATATTTTACTTCCCTGTTTGAAATCTTTCAGGCAATGAGCGCGAAAGAGAAGCATCGCTTTGAAGAAATGGCAGAGAAAGATAAGGCAAGGTACGACGCTGAGGCACCGGCAGGAGGGAAGGGTAGTCGTGGGGGGAAACGTAAGAGGACCAAGGACCCCAACGCCCCAAAACGATCCCTGTAAGTTTTACATTTTTTACCTATTCATAATGCTATTTATTTAATAAACCAAAAAAGTTTGTAATATGATCTTGATTCAATTTCTTGCTTAGGAATAATTATTGCATTAGGATCTATTACTAACACGACAATATTATTTAATCTAATATTATTTAATTAAGTATAATATTATTCGATTATCTTTTATAATTGAATTAAAAGAGTTAAATTTAATGATATTAACGTTATTATTTATAATTCTTTTAAATTTATAACGAATGCATTTAAACAGTTAATTAATATAGTTTGCATAAGTTTTCTTGAATTTTAAAGAGAAATGTTGAGACCCTTTTGTCATTATTTACATACCAGTGTAATATATTTTTCTTTAAAGCTTTCCAGTTTATTTGATTATTTATTCGCTGAATAATTTGATGTTTTCAGTTCTGGATTCTTTTTTTTCTGCAATGAGGAGCGCGGTAAAGTAAGGGCTGTATATCCCAGCTATGGAGTGGGGGACATAGCTAAAGAACTCGGTAAAAGATGGGAAGTTTGTCAAAACAGACCAAAGTTTGAAGCCCTGGCAGTGAAAGACAAAGAACGATACGACAAAGTCAGTTTTATGCATGTTATAAAATTTCCTGTAAGATATTTAATCGAAAGAAACAATAATTATTCACTATAGAGTTACTGAAACATCTTGTATCGATATATATTAAAACTAGATTTGAAGTTGGTAAACACATAGATTTTAACAACCGTAAATTTTATAAAAAAATTACTGGCATGTCATTTTGTACAATTTACACAAAATATGAGCTTAATAATTGCTCAAAAATTATGCTAGAAAATTATTTACATATAAATTATGCATTAACTTTGACAACAGATTTATTTCTCTGTAGAATTGTAACTAATATAAAGTAAAATGGTTAGTAATGGAATATTAATACAGTGATCTTAAATGTCTCAAACCTTGCACATTTAGGTGACTTAAAAATTTTAATTGCTTATTACATGTTTAAATATTTACTGTTTACTTTGTTGCTTCTTTAAATTAAATACGGAATGTATTAGAACTTGTATAAATGGATGTAATTATCTGATAACAATTTTTCTTTTCAATTTGCTTTACTTATTTATTTCAATGATCATTTTATTCTTATATGATATTGCTCTTGTCATTGTCTTTTGATTTTTTTGTCGACAATACAATTCTTCTTCTTTAGTTTTAATTCAGGAATATTTGTAAACATTTCTTTGTTGTATATTTTAGGACATGGCAGTCTACCGAGCGGGTGGTGGAGGAGGAGCCACAAAGGCAGTGGCAAAGAAGGGCAAGCCTGCGGCTAAGAAAGCTGCCGAGCCAGAAGATGATGATGACGATGATGAAGAAGAGGAGGAAGAAGAAGATGAGAGTGACTAGGAAATATATTTCTTGATTATTCTTGTTTTAACATTTGACTGATAAATATTGTTTCATTTCATAGATATTTCTAATATTAGTTAATGTTAAGAACTTGCACAACGTTGCATTGCAGCATTAGGTATGTTCACCTTACTGTAAATAAACTGTTGCTTACATACATGGTCGATTAATTATTTAAGTTTGTGAGTATCTTTTTATATCTAGCGGTGGAATTATGATACAGTACGTATGCCATTTCATTATGTCATGTGTTTTATATTGTTTGTCTTACGCTTTGAATGATATGGTGTCCTTAGACAGTCTATCTGAGTATATTCTTGTTTTAATTTAATCCTTTATAGTCTCGTCTAGTTTTTAGCATAAATATTATAATTTGTTTTGTGAAGGTGTCAATTATTTACACGATCAGGACTGGTATTTTATTTAATATTGAGACTGCTTGCAAACAGTTGATTATTTAACTACTTGATTTACAGTATCTTTGTGCTAGTAAATAATTTCATGTTATACCAATGGTTTAAATTCTTCAGTAAAATAAATGATTTACATGTTTTTGAAGTATATTCATAGAGCTGTGCTTCTATAAGTATTTGTGGTTAGCTTTTTCAATTCTAGGAATTTAACGAGATATGTACATTTTGATCTCAAAAATCAGATAGTATTGATATTACTTCACTTAACTGAGAAAAATTATCATTCAAGTTATCAAATTACTCGAGTTATCATCAATTTATTTTCATATTACTAATATTTATTAGCTACAGCTTATAATTTGAGCCTTAGCCTGGCTGTATATTACTTTATGCAAATTATTAATTATATGATGATAATTTTTTTTCAAAATACATTTTCACAAGAAGTTGCAATGCCAAAAATAAAGTTAAATAATTACTGAGAAAAACAGAGCTACAAGTGAAGCAGTCGAGACTGATGAAGCGAGTCACTTTTTATCAGTAAAACTGTTGCATAATAAAAAGGAATTATTTGCGAAATTCATAAAATTACTTATATTGTTTCCATATATTGTGGGATATGAAATAGTTTCCGAGTTTATATTTGATGAGACAAATTTGACAATTGAGATAAATGTGAAGTGAATTCCACCATTGCTCATACCGTAGTTGTAGCTTTATTGTCAAATGAACAGAGATGACGTGCATATTTAAGATCATCTTTTTTTCCATTTAAGATTATTTTTTCTTGTGTACTCGTGATTAAGATAGTATTTGTTATAAAAAAGAGTGAAAAAAATATCTCGTATAATAAACCAAATGATGTGAGATTTTCTAAAATAATATGTTCTGCATTTGATAAGAAACTGGAACGCATCAGACTCCAGGATAAGTGCAATATTGACTCAGAATTTTCTTGCAATCAATTTTGTTATAATTATTATGACATTATTTATTTCTTCTCGCTTAAATTTCTGTAAAAGATTAACTTTTTGTTTTTTATCTTATCGCTTTATTAAGTTATTAAAACTTGTAATAGATGAATAGTTTTTAATCTTATTTATGTTTTTATTTTAAGTTTAGTTAATAGCGTTCCTACAAATTAAATTATATATTAAAGTTGTTTCAATATCATGTCTTGTCTTTGTCTGTATTAAAAAATGTATGTACTATATATCAGTGGGTGCATAATAAAAGTTCGTGTATGAAAATGAGATTCACTTACTTACACAAGCATGTTGTTACATAAAATGATAATTAGAGAGATTCGAACTGCCTCTATTATATTAAAGCTTATTTCAGAACATGTATGGGCGGGGGGGTCAATTTTATCTTGCTTTATTTGAAGCTATTGGTTCTCGTCGTGTTTATCAAGTCAGGGGCGATTTATGATTAATTTAAGTTGTGTATTAAGTGCGAATAAATTTATTTCGTGGCAGAATGTATTATTTGAAATATTCAGATATTCACCGTTTAGTTCTTGATTTAGACTCGATGTTAATCAAAGCGGAAGTTACTACATAAATCGCATAGTACGGTTGTAGGTAACATCTTCAAGCTTATGCCTGTCATTAGGCCTATTGATTTTTATAGTCCGCATTGATCAATTTGTGCTCCTGCAAATTGACCTTAATATCGGTTGTTTTCGATTTATCGATATTTTTCTGTGGCCTTCAGTTTTTCGTAGATATTCAGCATTCATAATCTTCTAGGCATTGAAATCAATATGCAGCTGCAGCTGAGAGAGAAAGACACTATCTTATTAAGCGTTAAGCACAATTCACGTTCTACAGAAAACTCGTCGCAACTATCTCCGAATTTGTTGTCAAAACTACAGAAAATATTAATCGCTTGGAATTTCTACTTTCAGTTTACGTTTTTTAATTATAATTGTTCTCGTTTTAACACTGCTAGTGAAATTACGATATTTTGGGAAATTCATTGGATTTTGTTTGTTTTGTATCTCAAAAATTGCGAGTTACAAAGGTGCTTCATTGTAATTTTTACATTGTATAATGTTCGCGAAACAATTATTCCTATATCTATAGATGCTATGCGCCATAAGTAACCAAGGAAGAGATTATGGATCGGGGAGTCAATTTTGACAACGTTACTTTGCATCATCCGAAATGTTATTATTTATCATGTAAATTATAATTATTTATGATCGACATCTTTTTAAATAAGCAAAATTTTCTTTATTTCACAAATACATTATTACAAGTTTCTAGTTATGTTTTTAAGATGTTATGACAGACGATATGCTTTCCCATATCTAAAAAATCGTTTTCCCGCAAGAAAATATTGTTATAGTTTTTTGTTTTTATCGATGACAACTGGTGTATCATTGTCACCCAAAACGGCATGAAACATTTGCAAGAGAGATTGTTGCTATGACTGTCGCAAGAAAAATAGCAAGAAATACATGAGGCTTTTTATGCTCGTCAAGATTCACCACAGTTTGAAAGAAATATTAAATCTTACAGCATTCCTATATATAGCCAGGCTTGTCTCCAGCTCTTCACCAAATCTCGTGCTACTCAATTTCTCACACAATTAGATCTAATATTTGTAATAATTAGATAAATTCGGCCACAAGACATTTTATTGTCAACTTTATATAATTTGATCTAATAGAACTTCGTAGCTACGTGCAATTAATAATATTATATATATATAAAAGTTGATGGATATTTGATAACTAAATTAAAATCAGTGATTAAAATACCGTAAGGGTCCAATAACCATTTTAATAATTACTAGTTTCATAACCTCCATGAAGCTTAGATCAGAAATCTAAAATACTTGCATCTGCCTATTTAAATTATTTCGAAATGCTGTTTACAGAAATGGCAAGAGCTGCTGCGATATTTATGCGGCCTAAAGCTAGGAATAAGCTCATCGAGCTCGGCTGCTTGTGATCCCAGGACACCCTCTCTAGCACGAAGCTGGCCGCTCACCGAGGTTGTCCCGCCACTGCGCTCAAACGATCTGCGGTGACGTTGTCGATCAGCGACTCACGTGACATTACTAGGCCAGCTAGAGTACAGGGTAAACGAAAAATGTGGTGGCCGCTAAACGGATTGTTTTCTTGTTTTTTTACTGTTAATCGATATTTGTATTTCACATAAAACTAAACCTTGTTTTATATTGTGTTTATGTGCATAATAATATAAACGTCTATATTAAAATACTTGTATGATTATTTTTGTCCTATGTTACTTGACACAAAAAGTATACATTATGTTAAAACAGATAGAGTTTGCAATAATATATTAAAATAATATCGACTTCTAGATAAGTATCGGTATCAGATTGCGTCGAATTAGGAGCAGCCTATGTTTCCAAATAAAGCCAAAACCTATATTATTACTTCATGCTTCAACGATTTGACGAAAAATATTGAAATGCTAATTCATATTGGGAACGGGTCTACTTTAACTGCTGCACCTATGAAAAGACGAAAAGCCTATAAACATAAACACGCAGACTCGCTGAGCGTCAGCGTGACGCCGCGGCTTATAGAGAGCGGTTCCGATGACTTCTTGCGCCGCCGCAGCCGCCGCCGTCGTCGCTGCTTCAATGGCGCTTCTCCGTCGCGAACGTAAATTCTCAAAACTGCTGCAGCAGCGACGATAATGATGTTTTGTGGCTTTGTGTGATCGTAGAGTTTAACGTAACTGTCGATAATAATGAGCAGCGAACAAAATTAACTTAAGTATCTAATGAAATATATTCATGTTATGCAACGCCTAAAGTTTTGGAATGGGACTATTTTCTCATCTAGACAGACCTATGATTCAATGCTTTTTTGCATGGTTTTATAATATTACAAATTAGCAAACAAAAGATCAGTTGTATTATAGTGTCTAATACGGCTAATTTTAGTAATACCAAATAAACTTGTAAATTAATGAAATGTTTTAGTTGAACTCGATCATGAAAATACTGCATCACACAAATCGCTAGATTTCGCTCAGTTTAAATGGCCGACGGTATCGGAAATATGAAATATTTATGCCTAGTTGTTGCACAAAATAAAATGAACGTGACAGGAAAGAACACATATTATATAGAATTAAAAATATGTGTCAATTGCTCTTGACTATGAGCGAAGAAGCAAAATCCAATAGGACTATAATTGAGAATCGGATAGATCCACTGAATGTAAAATGTCCTGATAACGATATTCATATTAGGCCTACTAACAACTTAATTAGTCTAAACATGACTGAAACCAATAATGGAACCCTTCTTCCACGAGTACCCTCATTTCGAAATCGCAGAGAAAACTCTAGCAAACGAACAGAATCGGTTCCTTCTAATGATTTACGATTAAATTCAGTCTTAATTAGAAATTCTCGCAGTCGACAAAGCGCGGATTCGAACTCGTCGCAAAAGAAGCAACTGGTAAACTTGAATCCGTCGAGAAAAGTTCATCGTCTTCCAGGAAATAATGGTCATATGGCGTCGCACGCGGACGCTGGCTTTATCCGAAACTGTATGTCTTCCAGTCATCGTGTCATTCTCAACGTTGGTGGGACACGCTGGGAAACTATGTGGAAAACTCTAATGAGATTACCACGAACGCGATTGGGCAAGCTGCGTCAATGCGCGAGTCACGAAGACATCATGGAATTATGTGATGATTATAATCTCACTGAAATGGAATTCTACTTTGATAGACATCCGAGAACATTTTCTTCTGTTCTGAATTTTTATCGAACCGGTAAGCTGCATCTTGTTGAAGAGATGTGTGTGCTGTCGTTTGGAGATGATTTGGAGTACTGGGGAGTGGATGAGCTCTACCTTGAATCTTGCTGTCAACATAAATATCATCAGCGCAAGGAAGGTGTCTTTGAAGAAATGAGAAAAGAAGCGGAGAGCTTAACAGTACAGGACGTTGAAGTGTTTGGTAATGGTCGGTGTGCTCCGTGGCAGAGAAAACTTTGGGATCTAATGGAAAAACCTCAAACATCAAAAGCAGCCAGGGTAAGCATTGAGTAGTCCTTTACCTTGTTCAGTCGTAAATGTTGACTATAGATAATCAGTGCTATAATAGTAGTTAAATAAAAGACTTTTTAATTTTGACTACTTTGAAAAATGAGAAAGTAAGTTACAAAGAAGCAATGTAATGAGTTCTAAGTTGAGCAATAAGTTGTACAAACGACAATTTATAGGCTTAATAAAAAATAAATGTACAGCAAACCCAATAGTTTAATTTTAACATACATAATACACACACA